>PVJX010034480.1:0-18908 GCA_004027295.1 Dolichotis patagonum | reverse complement strand
GCATGAAGTATTGTTTTCCATCCCTTGACTTTCAGTCTATGAGTGTCCTTTTGGGTTAGATGGGTTTCTTGTAGACAGCATATGGTTGGATGTTGTTTCTTGATCCATTCTGCCAGTCTGTTTCTTTTGATTGGCGAGTTGAGGCCATTTACATTAATGGTTGTAACTGTTATATATTGGTTTATTGTTGACATGTTATATTTCTGCTGTTGTGTCTTTAGTTTTCCATTCTGTTTAATTGTCTGCCTTGCTTGGGGGTTTTATCCCGTGTGTATCTAGAATGTCTTTCAGTATTCTTTGTAGGTTTGGTTTGGTGTTCATGAAGTTCTTCAGCTGTTCTTTGTCATGGAAGTATCTTATTTCTCCATCCATTTTGAAGGACAGTTTTGCCGGGTATGTCAGTCTGGGTTGGAAGTGGTTTTCCTTTAGGATCTGCAATACTTCACTCCATGCTCTTCTTGATTTCATTGTTTGTGTTGAGAAGTCTGCCGTGATTCTGATAGGTTTTCCTTTATAGGTGATCTCTCTTTTCTCTCTAACAGTTTTTAGTATTCTATTCTTATGTTGGATTTCTGGGATGGTGATTATTGTGTGTCTGAGTGTAGTTTTATTTTGGTTATGGCTGTTTGGAGTTCTATATGCTTCACTTATCCAGATATCAGTTTCGTTTCTCATATTTGGAAAGTTTTCAGCTATTACATTTGTAAATATCCTGTTGATATCATTTGGGCTGTCCCCTTCTTTTTCATTTATCCCTATTAATCTTATGTTATTTTTTTTGCATCATCTTGCCGGTGTTGAATTGTTATTTCCTGATTCTTTGTTATTTTTAAAAGATCTTGTCTTTCCTGCTCACTGGCTGAAATCATATCTTTGAGGTCTGAAATTCTATCTTCACTTTCACTGAGGCGGTTTTTACAGCTTTCAATAGAATTTTTCATTTCCTGTATATCTCTTTGAATCTGCTTTATGCATTCTGTTTGTTTCTTATATTGTGCATTCAGGGATTCTGTTTGCTTTGTTCCTCTAATTTTTTAGCTGTGTTTTCACTAGATGTGTTCACTATTTCTTTCACTATTTTTATCAATTCTTCTTTTACCTGGGCAAGTATTTCAGATTTGAATTTCTCCATAGCTTTCCCTATTTGCATATTTATTTTATTTGATATCATTTCAGACATTTCAAGTGTATGGCTTCTTTTTTCTTCTATGTACACAGCTTCTAAGCTTTCTTGAGGAGGGCTAGGGCTCTGAGCCTGCCTTTTGGTCTTTCCTTTTGTCATTTTTGTGTATGTCCTTTCTTTGAGGGGTGTTCCAAAGCTTTCTCTGCATGTGTGGTGAATTACCTCTTGCACCCTCAGTTCCTGGAGGGGCAGTGGCTCCCCCACAGGCTCTTGGCTTCCTCACAGGGTCCTAACCCCCCTCTGTGGGCTCCTGGCTCCCTAAGTTGTAAGCCTAATGCTGGGTGTGGTCATCCCGGAGCCTGTGGAATCTCAGGCAGGCCAGGCCACCATACTTTGTCCCAGCCAGGTCTCCAGGAAGTTCCCTGCGAGTGAAGGGTGGGCCTACAGGTCCCAAAGCATCAGGCCAAAATGCTGGTTTCTACAAAGTTCCTGGTCCCAAACAGGCCTGGCCAAGATGCCAGTCTCTGCAAAATTCCCAATCCAAACAGCCCAGGCCTCTCTGCAGGTCTGGGAGGTTTCAGGTCCCAAAGAGTCAGGCCGCGATGCTGGTCTCTGTGAGATTTCCTGCGGATGAAGTGTGGGGCTACGGGCCCAAACAGACCTGGCCCAGATCCCAGTCTCCAGGAAGTTCCCTGTGGATGAAGGGCAGGCCTACCAGTCCCAAACAGGAGGTCCAAGATGCCGGTCTCCGCAGACTTTCAATCCACACAGCCTGGGCCACTCTGCGGGTCCGGTAGGTTCGGGTCCCAAAGAGTCAGGCCACGATGCTGGTCTCTGGGAGATTTCCTGGTTGCAACAGCATATTAAGGAGTAGTGGATTTGAGGTGCTTTCTAAGAGCGCAATGTGTTCTATGAAGGGAAACTATCTTCTATAAAACTGTAATAGGGGAAACATGGCTCATTCAAATAGTCTAAAAACAAAACTCTAATGATATCTAAGCTTAGTCTGAGCGAGGTTGGTATTAGAGATGTAGGTGAAGATACATTGGAAACTAACCTGCTAAGGGTTTTGTTCCCAAAATTTTAATATTGTTATTTGATTATTAGGAAGGGGTCATTCATAACGTAGCAATAGTAACACTTGGTAACATATGTGGTACCTTACAGTATAGCAGAAATGTCTCATTTAAGAATCAGGGCCTGGGGATGTGGCTCAGTAGCACAGCATCTGCTTGGCAAGCACAAGGCCCTGAGTTTGATTTCTGGTACAAAAAAGAATTAATAAGCTCTCTTTATAGAGTAGATAATTAAAATCCAGAAAGGCTAAAAAGAGTTGTTTATTTGACAGTATTTATACACAAGAGTCAGCTGGACTGATCATTTATAGGAAAACGGCAGTACCTTCTTGGTTCCCAGAGCTTCTGATGCAGAGGTGCAAGGAGCGTTTCCCAGGAATTCATAGCTCATCAAACACTTTCCGTGATAAACTGATGGAGACTCTCTGCATCCTTGGTCAAACACTAGGCTCCTACTATAAGGTGCTCCTTATTTTACTCATATTCTCCTTAGGAAAGATCCCAGAGCATAGTCTATATTTTTCTAAAATTCCCACATGCTGTTTCCAAAATGAGCACATATAAAAAAGAGCTCACTAGGCAAAAAAGTTACCAGAATCTTAGCGAATATTAGTCATGAAAACAAAAATGATATGCTCATTTTATTACTGACTAATAACCTATTAAGTGTTACTATCAAAGATATTGAACTTTTTGATAGTAAAACTAAGCAGTGAAGAAACACAAAAAGCATGTGTCCTGGCATAGTAAAAGGAACTGAAATCCTTCAGAGGTGATAAAAATGTCAACTTTGAGAAGTTTAATTACATAGACTGTGCATATATTTATCAAAAATCATTGCACCAACAGTTAAGATCCATATGTTTCACCGTCCCTACTTTTATCTAAATGAAACTCATTAGCTGTTCAGTACATAAACCTGTGACCTATAATGCTCTACTTTGCACCCCATTCTTTGCCTCTTGTGAGCTCCAGTCAGTTTCCCTGACATTTTTGTTCCCGTGACTGGAGAAAAGGCGTGCAGAGATTCTGGAAGCCAACTGCATGCGTTCTACATGAGCCTGTCCAAGTCACCACAACTCAGCCTTTCAACTTACATATTTTGAGTGAATTAATAAAGCAAAACTAAGATACTGAGAGATTGGAACTGTTTATTTGCCTGCATTTCTTTATTCAGCTTATGTTTTATTAACTACTGTCTGAAAAGTAGAAAAGGACACAGTAGCCCTTCTACTACAAAGGGGCTTATTTTAACAATAAGCAGTGCCAGGGACAGTTTGTAACATTCCCAGTGGGCAGAAATTTTTGTTTATTTCCTTTGCTTTAAGGTGGGGAGGAAACAATATGCATATAAACTAGCTTCTCTCCCCCCAGAAAAGTCTCAACTCAGGTAACATATAGTATCTGATCCAAGGGATCTCGTGTAGGAAAATAAAGAAAGCATTGTAAAGCATGACCTGTGACAGTGAAAGAAAAAATATTCAACAAAAAGAAAAGCACAAATTATATGGAATTATAACCAGTTTAATGGTTTAAAGGTCAGCTTTTAATTCTAATCTTTGATATTTGGAAATCTTCATTTTGGATGTAGATTTATAACTTACTATATTATTTATTTAAGAGGCCATGTAAAATGCAAGGTAATTTTAAATGTCAAATAACCATAAAATTACAGAATTGTTAAAATCTCTATAACTCAAAGAATTTGTATTTTAAAATAAGTTTTGTTTGATAACTACTAGAAGAAAAGCAATATTTTCATTTACATATATGCAGACTACAATAAAATAGTGTCATTGACAACACATAGAAATAAACATTCAGCACAAGAAACACATAGAAATAAACATCCAACACAAGAAATATTCAACTGACTTTATCAAAATGCATTTCCATCTTTTTAACACATGCTGACCTAAATCTAGTGACTTAATCAATAATAACAACCAATAAGAATATCCCTTGAAATTAATAGAAAGCCGAACTATTGGTGTTTTATTTATGAAAGGGTAAAAAACTACATTCGTGAAATACAATTCATGTTTACAAATGAAGTTAAAGAGTGATAGTAACATATGTATGAATACACATGCAGTAAAAATTTTATGTTGTTTTTTGAGTAAAATAATCTTATAAGATGATTATTAGAAGTCAAAAGAAAGAGCACAGAACCATTAGAAGAAAACCTCAACATTTTTGCTTAAAAGTTTATAGCAACACAATTCAAACGCTGGGCAACTATGATAGCCACAATAGAAAAGAGGCAAAAGGTAATGATTGAAAGGACTAAAAATAAAACAACAGTTACTCTATAATAAAATATACTGATAGACAATTATGAAGTTTTATTGGGTCATAAGAAAAGCTTTACAAAAATTAAATTTAACTGATAAATGTTTGCTCAACTCCACTGCTATATCCAACAGGAATGAAAGCAGCATGATAAAGAATCTTTGTATGATCTAAGCATGATGTATACCATCATGCTTATTGGAGAACTATTCACAATAGCTAAAAATGGAACCAATTTAACCATTCACTAACTAATGCATGGTTAAATAAATTATGGTACATACACAAAATGGACTATTACTGAGCCATTAAAAAAGAATGAAAAATACTATCACTTGCAACATGGTGAAAGGAACTGGAAGTAATTTGTTAAGTGAAATTACCAAGCCACCAAAACACTAATGGTACAAAATCTCACTCACGTAACCTAAAAATGTTAATCTTCCAGAAGTTGGGTAAAGAATCCAGATTCTTGAAGCCTAGGAGAGTATCAGGGAAGGAGTTACAGGGAAAGTTAACAAAGAGATTCTAAGTTTTATTTACAGAAATAATAATTTCTGATATTCTATTGAATAGCAGGATGAGTATATAAAAATAGCACTCTTCAAATACAAGGTTCATTTACTCTATTAAATTAGATATTGAAGTGGACAGCAAAGTGAGTAAGATATGATTTTGTAGTCTCAGAACTCATATTTGGAGGGGACACATAAAAATAAACATAGCTAAAGGGAAAACAGATGTTACTATGACATAATAGAACAAGGAATTAAGTTACATCACATACAGGTACAGATTTCATATACTGAATGTGATCATTATGTATACATAAAATGTAACAATGAACTTAATAAGAAAAAATTTGGAGAATAAAAATTTATTCTTGGTATTCAGAAAAGATATTTCACATCCAGTTAGGAATATCAGAAATAGTCTTATAAAACTGTGGTGGATGTTATGTACTCAGACTGTTCTAACATTGAAATGCCTGAAAGCGCAAAGCTTCATATGAGAAGGTATGGTCAGGACGAATGGTAACATTTTTGCATATTAATTGAGCCCAGATATTCAAAATTGGGGAATACTGAGAAATCAGATGTAATGCATTTTATGTAAGTTTAAATTTATTTGTTGCAATACAATTATAATACATCAAGCTTTGCAGAAATATATTTAATATATATCAAATATATTAAATATATTTAAGTCCAGCTAACAGCTATGTAGCACTAGCAAAGAATGTACCACTACTTTTTTATTCTTCCGCTAAAGCAATTTAGTGATTTGGCAAGAACTTTTCTTAAAGGAATGTGAAAGTACTCCATAAGAAATGGAAGTAAATATATACAAAGTATTATTAGTTATTGTCAAAAACAATTTATCATTATAATGACATGAATTACTAGCAATATTCTATCTTTAACTAGATGTAAACTTAGTGGAGTAACAGGTTTTATTCTTTTTCTATTCTTTTTGTCTAAACAATTGATGTTAATTTTCCTTTTAAAGGTTTATGAAGCACCAGTAGATAATTTCTCCTTAAATTTGCTTCCAAAACATGTATTAGAATAAAATTTGGACTCAACAATTGTCAAACTAAGTCATTATCACAGTAATCCTGAAAACACTTGTAGTTCAACTTTTACTTATATATTCAATCATCTTGAAAAGATGAAATTAAGCTCACCAATAATATTATCTTTAATTTAAAATATACTTAAAGGAAAAGCTTGTTAAAGGATAGTGTGACTTACAATTGCAGGTGGCAATCTTAAATCCAAATAAGACTACACATTAATTCTGATGTGTGAATTCTACCTTAAATATGAAGACTTTACCCTAAATTGTATTTTTTCTGGAAACTAGAAGAAGACATTCGTTATCATTGAGCATTGATTGAGAGACAATAAATTGAAATTATAACAAGAGCTTTAACAAATCTCTTAACAGTGTGATGTACACATACAGCCAAAGCGAACTTTTCTAGAACTGACAACGGCTGATGTTTATTGGTGTCACAATAACACTACTTTCAAATAGTGATGTGAATTGTATCAGATTTATCTTGTGGCTTATATCTAGATGTCCCCCCAAAGTCTCATGCAGTCATAGATGGGGCTTTTTCAGAGGTAGCTGGATCTAAAGTGTGTGTTGCTGGGATGGACTCATAATGCAATGCTAAGATAAAGGGCACTAAGATTAACGATGTGAGTGCTACATGTCCTAAATAGCCTGGATAAAATATAAGTGGTAGAAAGAGCTGTGGTTGATCTTTGCTTGTTTTACCTTCTGCCCACTATTAACAGTTTCTCCTGTATGATGCCTGTCTGCCATGCCACCCTGCCTCAGAGCCAGCAAATTATAGGCTGAAACCTCTACAAAGTGTCAACTAAATAAACCTGTCTCCTCCTTTAACTTTGGGTGTTGAATATTTTGTCTCAGCAACAAGAAAAGTAACTAAGATAACTTACAATACTGCAACTTACAGAACTGCAAGAAACTAAAATATATGTGCATGATATTAAGAACTGGTTTCACCCCTCCATATTTCATCATATTTTCTCCTATTGTATCAATGTAAAATTGTCAAGCAAAATATATTGTTATGTTTAAGAATGTCCCTATTTGGAAGTCGCTGTACCTACAATGATCTCTCTTCTGCATAAATGATTATCTGTAATTAAATACATGATAACCTCACAGCATTTGTACAATTATCTCTAATTTAAGATAATTATTAAGAAGTACTCATTATAGAATGGCATGATGGCATATACCTGTATTCCCAGCACTGTAGAAGAGTGAGTTAGAATGACTGCCACTACAAACAAAGTAAAGGCATCTTAGTGACTTAGTGAGATTTTTACTTAAAACAAAAATAAATGGCTGTGGATATAAATCAGCGTAAAGGCCTGGGTTTCATTCACAGTACTGAAAATCAAACCAATATTTACTATAACTGATCCAGTACTATTATGTGTCATTGAAAAATGCACTATTTAGGTGATTCTTCTCTGCTAAGAGCAATTTAATTGGACTTAACACAAGTCAAAGGTCTGACACTACCACAAGACAGAACTCAATTTCTTATAAATTATTTTCTAAAATATACAGCAAGTATATTCTAAAACAGTGAAAATCAGTATAGTAAGATAAATACATAAGCCAGTTGTTCATTATGATTATTAAATATTGTATACTGTATATAATTATATGTGCTAGACATGTACATGGCAGGCAGCCCGGTGGGTTTGTTTATATGAGTATTACCACAAACATATGAATAATGCATTGCTACATGGCATGACAACAGCTATGAGAGGACTAGCTAACTCAAGTTGTTCATCTTCATTATAACCACATGACACCATCATCCTCCATGTGATCTGTCCTTGACAGAAATGTCACTGTGCCATATATGACTTTATATTGATAGAAGTGAGGGATTCCTAGTAGAATAAACCACAGTCATAGTCACATTATGTTTTACACAAATGTTGGCAATAGAAAACAAAAGGAAATACAATGCACTACAACAGAGCTCCTCCATGATACATGTTGAGGGAAGGTTTAGTTTAAATTAGGATCTTCAGCAAAGTCTCATGAAGAAGCAGGCCTTGAGGCACAATTTCTAAAGGTGAAAACATTATGCACAGTATGAGTGGACACAAATCCTAACATCTTAATGATACAAAAATTCATCTATGTTGTCAGCAAGATGGCGGAGTAGGCGATACTACCCTTATCTATCCAACAAAAAATAAAATAAAATAAAAAACCACATAAAACATAATTAAAAAGTTAGTTGCTGAAAAGAAAGTCTTAGGGAAAAGAATGTCAGTTAAGCAATTGCAGCAATACTGTGGAGAAAAAACTGGAGAAAAATCACAAAGAAATGATCACAGAAGAAGCTGCTTCCTAGGGCATCTGCAAGAAGGGCAGGAACGATGAAGGCTGGGAGCTGCTGTGTCAGCCGTGCAGCAGGAGCCACAGAAGAACCGGTGGCCTGGCTTGCAGCTGTTTCTCCAAGCAGGTCGCAATAGCTATTGTCACCACGTGTACTTCCTTAAACCTCCAGAAAGAAACTGCTGCAAAGCCTACACTGAGGAAGAGAACTATTGTGCTGGGAAAGGACACTTCCTCTCAACACTGCAAGTGCACAGAATTCTGAGCTGTGGTCCTTCTGTGAGTGTCAGTGCTCTACACTCTGAGAAAGAGTAGCCTCACTACACACACTAGCAGTGTACATATCGTAACCACTGCTGCAGAAAAGTCTGTCCCCAGGCTTTAGAGCCACTGACACTCTTTGTGTATCCACACTCTAGCTAGAGCCTAGTACCATGGCCACCCTGAAATACCTGCACTGTGGGTGCAGGGACCCGCCTGCACCAGGGACAAAGCTGCTGTCCATGTCCTGTTTCCTGGAGCAGTGGTTGTCCTGTAGTTATCCACATCTTACACCCTGATAGGAGTCCCGATACTCCAGACTCTGGAGCAGCTGTGACTGCCTACACATCCAACTGCTCCACAAACCCCTGTACCTTACATAGCATTACCTGCATGAAGATGGTGACTCATGTGTGCTGCATGGGCACAGTCCCTCCCATGGCACCTACTGGTTATGCAACTGTTCAGAAACTCAGTGGATAATGCAGAAGCAGGCTTCTGGGAAACAATTAGAAAGGGTATTTCTGAAAACAAATTTTGTGTTTTCAGTACTCTCTTTTAATTATGTCTTTTTATTAATATGTGATAGTATTATATAACGATTAATTTATCATGGGGAGTTTGTACATTTACAAGGCATAATTTTGTTCCTTTCCCTCCCATCCCTCCTTACTCCATCTAATTGTTGGTCCCCTTCTCACTTGAAAAAAATCTATTTCTATTTTTCTTTGATTCTCTCTTTTTTCAAAAAAATTTACAACTACAATATACTTAACTCAAAAGGTCTCATTCAAATCTAATACAACAAAAGAAAAAAACTTGTTCCAGAAAAAGGAAAAAAGTTTTTTCAAATGTTATTTTACACATAATATGTTTTCACTAAGTATAATTTTTAGAGGTAAAAGTAATAATATAAATACACAAACACAAATGTACACATAATTATATATAAAAACAGTTATAAAAATAACTTAGTTATAAAAACAATTTTATAACTAAGAATATTATAAATTTAATTCATAATATATAGCACCTTATTCTATAACTTTAGAGCAATTTTTTTAAATAAAAATATACAATATAAAATAAATAGAAGTGATGTTAAAATGGCTAAATTTAAAAATATTCCATTAGGAATTGTTTTTTGATATCCAAACCTGTCTTCCATATGCAAGGAAAGTAAGAAAGTTACCCTTACCAGTATTTTCTGTGAATACTATCCTCAAGAATCAGCTTAAGCAGTCAAAGCTCTAAAAATACTCTAGCTTTTTATCTATCATTATAGATGGAGAGCAAGAATGGTATAACTGCATAATGTTTTCACTAAATCTTTATAATTCTTCTTGACTAAGAGGCCAGATTTTCCTTTCTTGTCTCCTCAAAAAGTAGTGATGAAAAAATATAACTGCTAAAATAACCTCACTTACTACACCCTCTGAAGCAGTCTACTGCACACCATGCATATAAATAAAACAGTTAATTAAAGGTAGCTAATGTCATATAAAATGCAAAGAATAAATTGAATAGAATATCATTCACTGAATACAGAAAATATTCAGAAATGTAGGTGATATAACCCTTTCATATATTTATTTTCACCAAAAAATGTGAATTACTTTTCCTTAAGAATCATAGTCTCAAACATTGATTTGATAAAAATTAATTTACTTGTCAGGTTGGACCATAGATAATTTTCAGGTGGAGAATTACAGTCAAGTAATTTTACAAATGAACTGCTTGGCTTCTCAGAGAATCTATAAATAAAAAGAAAAAATTATTTTTTTCTTTTAACATTAAACCATAAGTTTATTTAAACAAAGGCAATTTCAGAAGTCAAAAATATGCTACTAATTTCAATTTATAAGCAATATATGTGTCCATTTTTTAGATATTTTACAATATTGTTGGAAAGTAAAATCCAGTTGAATTAAAGTTATTTAATTTCATCTTCATAGAAACAAGTATTGCTTTTTCTTTTAGATAAATATTTGATCAAAGAAGATGTAAATATCATGGATAAATGCAAGAACTTTTGAAAGGAAGCAATAGGTCTCCTTCGAGACAAAGACTATTTTTTAACAACCTCTCCTTGAGATTCAAGGTTAAATGCTCTTGCAGTGGACTGTGGACAGAAGGATAATAAGCCCAACCATTCTGAGAGGGGAAAGCAAGGCCAAGAGGATTATTTCTGTACCACAAAATAAAGAAGGATATTTTGGGGTTCCTATGCAGCTCCCTGGGACACTGGACTGAGCCCCAGGGGTTCAGCAGCCCTCAGTGCACTCACAGTTTGGGAGGCTGAGACTGCACAGGGCGACTCTCAGCCCTGCGGGGTTGGCCTGGGGAAAGCTTAAGACCTGCACTCCCAGCGTTTGAGTTCCTATTCAGCCCACTAGGACAGGGGACTGAGCCCTGAAGGTTCCACGGGCCTCAGTAAACCACTCTCAGCTTCCATCTTTCAATTCATGGAGCCAAGAACCTGCAAGCAAGTTAGGACGCCACAAGGGAGCCATGAACCTGAGTGGACTCAGGACTGAGCTAGGAGCTGAGGGCACAGGAGATGACTCACAACACACCCAGGGGAAGCCCTGGAACACCACTCAAAGCAAGAAAATATAGGAAAATGACAAAACAAAAAACCAAAAGGCAATCTCAAATCTGCAGTCCATCTCCAGAGAGCCTAGAAGCCCTACACATAGAAGAAAATAGAAGCCATACATTTGAAATGACTGAAATGATATCAACTGAAATAAAGGGGCAACTCTGGGAAGCTATGAAGAAACTCAAATCAGAAATAATGCCCAGGTAAAAGAAGAAATGGTAAAAGTAGTGAAAGAAATAAAGAACACATCTAGTGAAGACACAGCTAAAAAATTAGAGGAGCAAAAGCAAACAGATATAATCCCTGAATGAACACTATAAGAAACAAACAGAATGCATGAAGCAGATTCAAAGAGATATAGAGGAAATCAAAAATTCTATTGAAAGTTGCCAAAAACACCTCAACAAAAGTGAAGATAGAATTTCAGACCTCAAAGATAAGATTGCAGCTAGTGAACAGGACAGGACAGATCTTTTAAAAATAACAAGGAATCAGGAAATAACAATGCAACAGTTGCAAGATGATGCAAAAAAAATAAAACACGATTAATAGGGATGAATGAAAAAGAAGGGGACAGCCCAAACAATATCAAGAGGATATTTACAGTAGTAATAGCTGAAAACTTCCCAAACATAAGAAGAGAAACTGACATATTCGTTAGTGAAGCATAGAGAACTCCAAATAGCAATAACCAAAATAAAACTACACCCAGACACATAATAATCAGCATCCCAGAAATCTACAAGAACAGAATACTAAAAGGTGTTAGAGAGAAATAGATATATCACCTATAAAGGAAAACCTATCAGAATCACAGCAGACTTCTCAACACAAACAATGAAGTCAAGAAGAGCATGGAGTGAAGTATTGCAGATCCTAAAGGAAAACAACTTCCAGCCCACAATAATGCACCTTGCAAAACTGTCCTTCAAAATGGTTGGAGAGATAAGATATGTCCAGGACAAAGAACAGCTGAAGAACTTCATGATCACCAAACCAACCCTGCAAAGAATACTGAAAGACATTCTAGATACACATGGGATAAAACCACCAAGCAAGGCAGACAATTAAACAGAATGGAAAGTTAGCGATACAACAGCAGAAAGATAACATGTCAACAATAAATCAATATATAACAGTTACAACCATTAATATAAATGGCCTCAACTCACCAATCAAAAGAAACAGACTGGCAGAATGGATCAAGAAACAACATCCAACCATATGCTGTCTATAAGAAACCCGTCTAACTCAAAAAGAAATCCATAAACTGAAAGTCATAGGATGGAAAAAAAAAATACTTCGTGCAACAGGAAACCAAAAAAAAGTGGTAATAGCTATTCTGTTTTCAGACAATGTGAACTTCAAACCAAGAATGATCCAAAGAGATAAAGAAGGCCACTACATACTAGTTAGGGGAAAACTTCAAGAGGAAGAGATAACAATCTTAAATATCTATGCACCAAATTCTAGAACACCCAGCTATACAAAGCAAGTATTAACAGAAATGAAAAATCAAATAAGCAATAACACAATTGTAACAGGAGACCTTAACATGCCATTGACACAAAGGGACAGATCAACTAGACAGAATATCAGCAAAGAAATAACGGAACTGAATCACACCTGTGAACAAATGGACTTGATAGATGTATACAGAGTGTTCCATCTAACAATATCAGAATATACCTTCTTCTCAGCAGTACATGGGACATTCTCTAAAATAGACCATATACTAGCCCACAGAACATATTTAAGTAAATGCAAAAGAATTGAAATAATCCTACACATGTTATTGGATCATAGTGCCATGAAACTAGAAATTAAGGATAAAAGCAACTGCAAAAATTCCACAAACACATGGAAACTGAATAATATGCTCTTGAGCAGTCAGTGGGTCATGGAGGAAATTAAAGAATAAATTAAACAATATCGACAAGCAAACAAAAATACAAAACAACTTACTGGAATTTGTGAGATGCAATGAAAGCAGCCCTCAGAGGAAAATTTATTGCAATGAGTTCCCACATCAGGAAGACAGAATGAACACAAATAAACAACATGATGCTACAACTCAAAAAATCTAGAAAAAGAAGAGCAAGCCAAGCTGAAAGCCAAAAAAGGGAGGAAATTATAAAGATCAGCGCAGAAATTAATGCAAAAGAGACTAAGAAAACAATACAAAGAATCAATGAATCAAAGAGTTGGTTCTTTGAAAGAATAAATAAAATTGATAAGCCTCTAGCCAACCTTATTTTAAAAAGGAAAGAAAAAACTCAAATTCATGCAAATGAAAAAGGTGAAATCACTACAGACTCTGTGGAAATACAGAAGATCATCAACACCTATTTCAAAAACCTCTACTCTCATAGGTTCAATAACACAGAAGAAATGGACAGATTCCTAGATACATATGAACTACCAAAGCTGGATCAGGAAGATGTAAAACTGCTGAATAACCCAATTTCTATTAATGAAATTGAAAATGTAATTAAGTCCTTGCCAACAAAGAAGACCCCAGGCACAGACAGATTCACTGCAGAATTCTACAAGAAATACAAAGAAGACTTAATTCCAACACTCTTCAAACTTCAATGAAATTGAAAGGGAAACAATTCTTTGTAAGTCATTCCTGGAAGCAAATATTACTCTAGTAACAAAACCTGAGAAATATCCAACTAAAAAAGCAAATGATAGGCCAATCTCCCTAATGAACATAGATGCAAAAATTCTCAATAAAATATTGGCAAACAGGATGCTGCAAATCATCAAGAAGATTATACACCATGACCAAGTGGGATTCATCCCAGGAATGCAGGGATGGTTCAAAATACATAAATCAATAAATGTAATCCACCATATCAATAGAGCCAAAAGTAAGAACCACATGATCATCTCTAGATGCAGAAAAAGCTTTTGATAAGGTCCAACACTCATTCATGATAAGAACCTTACAGAGAATTGGAGTAGAAGGTCTTTACCTCAATAGGATAAAGGCCATCTATGACAAACCAACAACCAGCATCATATTAAATGGCCAAAAACTGAAAGCCTTTACGTTAAAATCAGGTACAAGACAAGGGTGTCTCTTATCACTGCTCCTATTCAACTTAATACTGGAAATACTAGACAAATCAATTAGACAAGAGAGAGAAATAAAAGGAGTAAGATGGGAAAAGAGGAAATTACATTAACATTATTTGCAGATGACAAGATACTTTACATAGAAGACCCCCAAACTCCATTGAAAGACTCCTTGATGTAATAAATTCAGCAATGTAGCTGAATACAATGTTAATACTCAAAAATCAATAGAGTTTCTATGCACTAACAAAAGCACTGAGAGACAAATAAGAGAAGCCACATCCTTCACACTAGCATCCCCAAAAATAAAATACTTAGGAATTAATCTCATGAAAGAAGTAAAAGACCTATACAGGGAAAATTATAATACCCTGAAAAAGGAAATCAAAGAGAACCTCAGAAAATGGAAAGACATCCCTTGGTCATGGATAGGAAGAATAAACATTGTAAAAATGGCCATTCTCCCAAATTATTATACAGATTCAATGCCATCCCAATCAAAATACCACTAACATACCTCATAGATCTAGAGAAATCACTCCTAAAATTCATCTGGAACCAGAAGAGACCTAGAATAGCAAAGGCAATTATAAGTAGCAAAGGCAAGGCAGGAGACATCACACTCCCTGACTTGAAGTTATACTACAAAGCTACTGTAATAAAATCAACATGGTACTGGAAGAAAAACAGATCTGAAGATCAATGGAATAGATTGGAAGATACAACCACAACCACAAACACACTCAATCACCTTATCTTTGATAAAGTGGCCAAACATGTTTGATGGAAGAACGATAGTCTCTTTAACAAATGGTGCTGGAAAATTGGCTATCCATATACGAAACACTAAAACTAGACCCATGCCTATCTCCATGTACTAAAGTAAAATCTAAATGGATCACAGATCTAAATATTAAAACAGAAACACTAAATCTGCTGGAAGACAAAGTAGGTAATATTCTTGAAGACATAGGGGTAGGTAGAGAATTCATGAATAAGAACCAAACTGCACAGGAAATACTTCCCAGAATCAATAACTGGGACCACATCTTATTAAAGAGTTTCTGCATGTTGAAAGAAATTTCCAACATAGTGAAAAGAAAACCCACCAACTGGGAAAAAATCTTAGTTAACTGTCCCTCAGACAAAGGACTTTTTCTAGAACTTATAAAGAATTAAAAAAAAAATCAGACCCTCAAAATTCAAAAACCCAATTGAATAATTGGCTTTGGAATTGAACACATAGTTCTCAGATGAAGAAATATGAATGGCAAATAAATACATGAAAAAATGTTCATCATCATTAGTCATGAGAGAAATGCAAATTAAAGCCACAGTGAGATTCCATCTCACTCCAGAAATAATGGCCAGGATAGAAAAAGCTACCAACAACAAATGCTTGAGAGGCTGTGGGGAAAAAGGAACTCTACTACACTGTTGGTGTAAGTGTAGACTCGTGCAACCACTGTGGAGCTCAGTCTGGATATTCCTCAAAAAGCTGGGTTTGGAAGTCCCATTTGACCCAGCTATACCAGTTCTAGGCAAATTACCAGAAGATCCGAAAACATCATACCAGAGTGATATATGTGCACCCACATTTATAGCAGCACAATTTGTAATAGCTAGATCTTGGAAACAACCTAAGTGCCCATCAGCTGAGGAATGGATAAAAAGGTTGTGGTATTTTTATACAATGGAGTACTACTCAGTTATAAAGAATGATTACATTGAGATATTTATAGATAAATGGACACGACTTGAGACCATACTCACAAGCCAAATAAACCAAACTCACATGTGTAAATAGCATATAGTCTCCCTAGTTTGAGAATTGGTAAGAGAACATAAGATTTTATGGTAATCATGATTCCCCATTACATAGCTTTGAAGTCTTTTTATGTATTCATTCATCAGTTGGAATGGTTTTATTCTGTTTTGTTTGACTTTATTATGTGTGATGGTATGAACAGCTGTTTAGAAGAAAACAAAACATTATGGCAGCCATTGCTGATTTAATATCATCTTGCTTTGAATTCCTACTATGCTTTTATTCTTCTATTACCATCGGTTCTATCACTTTGTGTCTTATTGGGATTTTAATGTGGGTGATAGCATAAACAATTTTTTTATGAAAAATGAAATATTATCGTAGTCATTGATCATTTTCTGTTATTTGGTTCAGAATGCCCTGTAATTCTTTCATTCTTTTAAATGGTTTTATACCATTTTGTTATGTTTGATAGTACTGTATTTGAAACTATGTTCAACTATAGCAAAGAAAGTGATATTATGATAGCTACAGTTAATTTCCAGTTGTCTTGTTGTAAAGTGCTGTGTTGCTTTTGTTGTTCTCTTCTGATCTACTTTGTTCTGTCATGTAATATTTTATTCTCTTTAAAATAAATAAAGAAGGATATTTTGAGTCAGAGAGCTCACTTAATTCACACAGTGAATATATTTTATCCCCCAATTGGTGTGATGTACATAAATTGATATTTTTGTTTTTAATATTTGTCAATTTACATGGCGTGTCCCCAGACCAAGCATTATCCTGGCATCAAGAAAATTATGGTTTTTTCATTTCAAAGAACTTCTATGCTGTTGTACATTAGAGGTGGAAGGAGTGACCTGAATTGGAAGCTGACCCCAGAACTGCCCTGCATGCACAGTCACAATTCAACAGATGCTGTGGTATTGGAGCGGGAGCAGCAATGCTGCAGCCAGCAAATGCCTTACATGTACATGGATTCCAGCTCTCCAGAACTAGGCTCTAGCACAAAACCTCAGTGTATGAAGAGTGGGCTCATTTCTTGGCAAGTTGCTTTTAAAAACAAAGCAATCGTCTTAGTTAATCTGAAATCCTCTGTCATCAGGTGAAGTGAAAAAAAAAAATAGCAGGACTGTATCCAGCATACACTTTTCATTATCCACACATTCTTGGACATATTAGGGGAAGGGAATGGTGTGAATTACTGCACTTTGAAATTTCTTGGGTGGAAATCATGGACATTATTTTTAATGCAATCTGTGAATGAAAACATTTCTGTTGTTGCTAAAACACAATTTAAGCCTCACAAGCTCGTTGTACTTTCTCTGTTGCCATAAGCAAAGTTTCACACACTCTTTTTCTTTGCACTTCTTTTTTTATATTGAGCTCCCTTGAGTACTAGTTCACTAGCAATTAACTCATGGATAGAGATTATTTTAAAGATAGAGATGCAGATATTTATGGTTAATTCCAAAGGTCGAAAATTTATTAATAGATGTGTTATTGTGCAAGCATCCTATTTGTATTTTTGACAAATTAGAAAGCTAAAAGTGAATATTTTTAAGCTTCTTTTACAAAGCACTTAAAAACAAAACAATAAAATAAAAATCAACTACTTCAATAATACAGACAGACACCTGAAAACAGTTTTTTCTCCCAAACTTATTTTTTGTGGTTCTGAACAGGAGCAACACCACCACTTTGTCTGATGTTAAATATCCTACTATGGGTATTGTTACTTTGGTTTACTGTAAGCTTTGCCTTACTTTGGCTATTGTTAAATATCTTACTAGTCATGCAGTAAAAACAGTTAGTGTTTCATTAATGTGGGCATCTTTAGAATGGTCATAATTTGCACATGATCATTAACTTTTTTGTCTCATTTAAGGAATTTAAGGAAACTCATTTTCTTCTTTTTTCCATACTTCAATAGAATGAATGAAATTTGATTTACAATATTTTGGTTTAACCACTGTAAAGAAGCAGATAGCTTGCTCCAATCACATGTGACCCAATGTCAAGAATGATGATGCCACATATTAAAAAAGAGGATATAAAATTATTACTGCAGACCAAACAACTCTCTGAGAAGAGGAGGATGTGTTCCCAAGACAGTCTATTACAACTAGCTTAAAGAATGGGGTGCAGAGAGTGGCTCATCTTTACAATGATTAGATAATGAGGTTGTAGTGAAGCTTCCCACATTCCAGCTGGGGTCTGCCTAGTTTTAGCTTTCTACTGATGCCAAGTAAGAGACCATACAGGCTTTTTCATAAGGTTGCCCAGCATTAAAGCAGAAGAAGGTCAATAGTGTAGCTAGAAAACTGTTTGCTGTCAAACATCAAAGCTAGACATTATTACAATTAACCTTGATGTTTGGTGACCAATCTTTCCAGGTTTCATTTAACTAAATTTGAACTGATGTCATTATAGTGACATCTGGGATGTGTTTTAGGATATATTGTGTGTGATGACACACTCAAGGTGAGCTGATTCACAGGTTAAAGCATAAATGGATTCAACTGAAATTATAAATGAGGAAATTGTTATGCAACAAAGTATTCCAAAAGACTTTTGGCTTGTATTAACATTGTCAATACCAAACTGATCCACAGCTATTTCTCGATAGAATTGAGATAGAGCAATCCTTGATTTACTACAAACATTTGGGAAATTTTACCAATTTAATCTTTGACTGTGGATGGATCAGTGCCCCATTCCCTCCTATAACCCTACTTTGAGGTGTGTGTGTGTGTGTGTGTTTGTGTGTGTGTGTGTTTGTGTGTGTGTGTGTGT
>PVJX010034479.1:0-18919 GCA_004027295.1 Dolichotis patagonum | reverse complement strand
TATCAAGAGCTGAGGTGGGCATGGTGCTGGAGTGGATCTCAGTCCAATCAGGTCCACATACAACCTTTGCTCCAAGCAGCCCACCTTGTCCACTGGCTCCATTGTGGGTCAGGCAAACTGATAGTGGACTGTGCACAGCAGTGGCAGTGGTGAGAAGAGAGAGACAGGCAGGGAAGACATCACTATTATGGGCCTCTCGCTCAATTTTCCCCTTGCCTCTGTGGGTCATGGCATGCCCTGGGCAGCCTTTTGGCCCACATACCCAAACACAGAGTGGCAGGAATGGCACCTCTCCCAAGGAAGCAGGGCAGGCAGGAAGTGTCTTCAGCTCTGTTAGAGTAAAATGATGATGAAAGTCCAGAATCACAACCAGCCAGATTTTGGGGTTTTCTGAGTGGGACTTTTCAGAGAGCTCAGAGAAAAGCCTGACTTGTGTTTATTGTGCAAGATTTTTGTGGAGTCAGGACAGTAAGGAAGTGAAGGGGAAGTTTACTAAAGTGAAACAGGTGGCAGGATGGTCAAGGGGAGGGACTATCTAAGGACAGTTTGAGATGAGGTTAAGAGGATGTAACTTGGCAGCAGAGAAGACAACCTGGCTCTTTGGGCATCAGGAGGATGCAGGCAGGTCAAAATACAACTATTTTTCACATAACTGAGGCTGTTGTTTTCAGATCTGATTATGGGTGGAGGCTGAATTCAACATTCTTGGGCATTCTTGGGTTTTATGTGCAGTTATAAGGAATGAAAAGGGCAGTGGAAATGGAGATGGGAGCCATCATACTCATGAATCTGCTTCTGGCTGGGTGTGGGTAGTGTTCAGGGTCTAGTAGGGGTTTAGGAGAATGGCTGTGGCCATGTGGGTGATTCATTTGGGTACCTGGAAGAGACAAGCGACAAGCTCAATTATGAGGATGCAAAAAGTGGAGGCCAAAAGCCATTTGTCCCAGCACAAGGTCAGCCACCACAAGGAAGGTCCACACAAAGCATAATTTTTAGGGTAATGGTTCCAGCCCAGTTAGCCCCACTGGCCACCATTGCTCCAAGAAGATAGCCTTATCCTTTTCATTTCTTTTATCTCCAACTAGCCCAATTTTGTTGGTGAAGAAAAAAAAAGTTCTGTGGGTTTTTTGGTTTTGGAGAATTGCTGCTGCCACTGCTTCCAGGGTTGCAAGTTGAAGTACAATGTGGTTTGTCAGTTGGGGATTGGTTCTCCCAATGTGCATCACAGTGACCAGTCATGCAATATAGTGTCCAACCATATCTGAGAAACAAAAGTTATAGGAAGTGTAATGGGAACTATAGTAAATTGGTGATTATCTGGGCTGGGGGGAGCATTTTCTTCTATAGCACCAGCAAGATTGTGCTTTTTTTCTGTTGTCATATCTCTGAGCAGGAGATTGATGGTCTTAGGCGAGGGCCCTGGTCTCTGGTGTCTGTTGTGGGAACATAGCCTGTATTGGGAAGACTAGTCTGAGTGGATACCTCTGGGGAGCAAAGACAATGATGGGATCTCATATGATGAATAATAAGAATGCCTGAAGAGTGAGGTATTTATGGACATAAGTAGGTTTATAACTGGGGTTAAAAATGGGGCAAGATTCATCACTTGAGGAGCAACATTTTATCCAATTGCTTCATGTCTTCCTAGAGCAGGAGAAGATTACAGTTCCAGCTAGTATTCTGACTAAAATGTACAAGATATAGTTTTCCAATGCTTAGTTTCCTCAGTTAGAGACAGTTGACTTAGAAAATTGGGATCTTATAGGATACTTGCTAAGGTATACCTGAGAGCATGGTGAATTCATCTCCACTGATGAATATTTTCTGAACCTTACTCCACTTGGCTCTTGGGCCCTTTCAGTCCAAGCAAGGAGCTCATGCTGTTCTGAAAACTCAAAACCTCAAAAAGATGCAGCTTCATGGGAAGTACTTCCCAGAATCAATAACTGGGACCATATCTTATTAAAGAGTTTCTGCATGTCAAAAGAGATTTCTAGCAGAGTGAAAAGAAAACCCACAAATTGGGAAAAAATCTTAATGGATTGTCCCTCAGAAAAAGGACTTCTGTCTAGAACTTACAAAGAATTAAAAAAAAAATCAGACACTCGAAATTCAAAGACCCAATCCAAAAATGGGCATCTGAAATGAATACACAGTTCTCAGATGAAGAAATATGAATGGCAAATGAATACACAAAAAAATGTTCGTCATCATTAGTCCTTAGAGAAATGCAAATTAAAACTACACTTAGATTCCATATAACCCCAGAAAGAATGGCCAGGATAGAAAAAACTACCAACAACAAGTGCTGGAGAGGCTGTGGGGACAAAGGAACTCTTCTGCACTGTTGGTGGGAGTGTAGACTGGTGCAACCACTGTGAAGGTCAGTCTGGAGATTCCTCAAAAAGCTGGGTTTGGAAGTCCCATTTGACCCAGCTATTCCACTTCTGGGAATATTCCCAGAAGAACTGAAAACATCATACCACAGTGGTATATGTGCACCCATGTTTATAACAGCACAATTTGTAATAGCCAGATATTGGAAACAACCTAAGTGCCCATCAACTGAGGGATGGATTAAAAAGTCGTGGTATTTTTATACAATGAAGTACTACTCAGCTATAAAGAATGATCATACTGAGATATTTATAAACAAATGGACACAACTTAAGACCATACTCATAAGCGAAGTAAACCAAACTCACATGTATAAATACCGTATAGTCTCCCTAGTATGAGAGTTGGTAAGAGTATATAAGATTTTATGGTAATCATGATTTCCCATTTCATTGCTTTGAAGCCTTTCAATGTTTTCATTCATCAGTTGGAATGGTTTTATTCTGTTTTATTTGACTTTATTATGTGTGATGGTATGAACAGTGGTTTTGAAGGAAACAAAACATTATGGCAGCCATTGCTGATTTAATATTGTCTTCCTTACAAGTCCTAACATGCTTCTACTCTGCTATTGCCATCAATTCTATCATGTTGTGTATTATTGGGATTTTAATATATGTGATAGCATAAACAAATCTTTTTATTCAAAATGAGATAGTATAGTAGCCATTGATCATAGTTACTCAGTTCAGAATGTCCTGTAATTCTTTCATTCCCTTGAATGGTTTTATACTATTGTGTTATGTTTGATATTATTGTATCTGAAAATATGCTGAACTATAGCAGAGAAAGACATTTTGACAGCTACTGTTAATGTCCAGTTGTCTTATTGTAAAGTGTTGTGTTGCTTATGTTGTTCTCTTCTGATCTGCTTTGTTCTGCCTCCTTTTGTTTTATTCTCTTTAAAATAAAAAAAATTAATAAGAACTCTAGGAGTAATAAAACCCCAAATGCATAATTGCTACTGTAAAAAAGAGAGCAAAAGAAAGTGCTCTAAAGGATATAACTGCATGTATGTTTTAAGTGTGGAAGATAGATGACCATGTTTTTGTTAGATTGCTGAGCAGAACTGTTAATAGTCTCACTGTTTGAATGTCTACTTTGTATGCTTTAATTTTGTAATTTGAACAACTATTTCCAAGATGACAGTATGTAACTTATGAACTAGTGATTTCTTAGTGGTTTTTTTTGTTGTTGTTCTTTTCTTTTTTTCCTTTGGAATTCTGAATTGTTGCTACCCTTTTTTGTTTTGTTTGGTTGTTTTTTTTCTTTCTAAATAATATTTTAAAAAAAGATGCAGCTTCTGAAGATAAAGTGAAACTGGCTTTGTGGCTTTTCAAATTGGAACACCTCTTACGCACAGCAAGTCCCCTATCCATCAAGAAATCTGCAGACCAATACAGGCTGAAAAATTATATGAAGAAGGAGGATGTGCATCTGCTTCATCTTTCTCCAGATGCCTTACTGCCTCTTCCACTGGAGAAACCATTGTTACTGCCCAAAGTGGCTGCTATTCATTATCAAAAATTTTTAAAAATGCAACAGCCTCAGGATAAAGTATTGGCACACTTATGTGTCTCTCTGTAAGAAATACTAGTGATCTCGATAACCCCAATAAGAGCATTAAGGCACACATGTTTCTTTTCAACTTAAAATGTTAAAAGATCTAAAATAAAGTTGTGTGAATCAAGGGTTCCGAAGTCCATATATGATTGGTCTTTTAGAAAACATATTATAGACTTGCCTGTTGATTCCTTTTGATCTGCATCATTTGGCAAACACTTGTATGTCACCTGCTTAATTTATACATTTTGAGACTCAAATGTGCTCTTTGGCTATTGAACAGGCTGGGAAAAACCATACAGGAGATAATCCTGAAATTACATTGTATTTGCTCTCTGGTACAGTTAATTTTGAAAATAGATATGCTCAAGCTTAATATCCTGTAGTTCTTTACATGCAATTGGCTGAAATTCTATACTGTGTCTGGATGGTAATCCCAGATGATGAGGCTTCAATGCAAACATTTAATCAAACTTTACAGGCTCCTATTGAAACACATACTCAGTTTGTGGCTTGATTACAATAAGCTGTAAAAAGACAAATCAAGTGGCAGATATCTTGGTTCTACAAATGTCTTAGGATCATGCAAACCATGACTGCCAATAAACTATTAATCCAGTCAGGTCTGCTAATGATATTGGGGCATACGTTAAGGTGTGCTGAAATAATAGGTCATCTTTTTACAGTTCAGGTTTCATGGCATGTGCTATTTCCAGACAAGCCCCAAACAATAAGGTTTTCTAATTAAGAGATTCTCTTGGTACAAATTTAAAGAAACAAATGTTTTCATATGGCTGTGACAACTCATTATTGCTAATCTCATGGTAATTACATTTATTCATGTTTTCAAAATCTACAGGTCTTCTAAAAGGTAAAACTGGGATTATTTATAGTTATAACCTTTTTCAGATATCTGCCTTTCTCATTTCTTTCATCTAGGTATGAAAAGAGATATATGTAGCCAGGCATGGTGGTGCATGCCTGTAATCCCAGCACTCAGGAGGCTGAGGCTGAGGCTGGATGATCATTGTCAATTTGAGACCAGCCTGGGATACAAAGTGAGCTCACAGCCACTCTGACCCTGTCTTAAAAAAAGCAAGAAAATAGATATATGTTAAGTTAATGTGAAATTAGCAATCAAATAATAGCAATAGACTTTAACAATTATGAGGCCAGGGAGCATCTGTGCACCATTCAGTGCAAAAGGTCTACCCAGTGAAAGCCACCCAGATGGGGAGCTTTGGTGCACTGTTCAGAGCCAGGAAAGGACTATGCAGTGAACCTCACCCAGCTGGGAAGACCTCCTCCTGGACAAGAAGCCAATGTCTGAATAGGAAGCAATTGGGACTTGGCATCTGGCTGCTCCAAAGGAAAACAGTAATATGACAAAATGAAGGAGCAAAATGCAGTCTTAAATCTCCAACCCATCCCAAACAAGGCCAGAAGACTTTGTCATATAAGAAAGTGTAAGTCACACATCTGACATTTCTGAAATCATATGTACCAAAGTAAAGATACAACCCCATCAAGCTCTAAAAGAAATAGGATCAGAAAAAATTTCCCATGTAAAACAAGAAATGATAAACATAAAGAAATGCTGAGCATATTTAAAGAAGACATAAATAAAAGTTAAAGGAGCATTGGAAAATGTTGGAAAACTTGAATGAACAATATAGGAAAGAATTACAATGCATGAAACAGATTCAAAGAGATATCTAGGAAATCAAAAATTCCACTGAAAGCTGGCAAAACCACACAAATGAATGTGAAGATAGATTTTCAGACCTTGAAGACAAAATTTCAGCTAGCAATCAGGAAAGGAAAAGTCTTTTAAAAATAACAAGGAATCAGAAAATACCCATTCAAGATGGTAAAATGCCAATTGCAATATGATGCAAAGAAAAACATTATCAGATGTGAGAGATGTAAACAAAAAAGGAAAGAGTCAATGCAAATAATATAAAAAGACTATTTATAGAAGTAATAATAGAAAATTTCCCCAGCATGGGAAAAGAAACTGACATACAGATAAGTGAATCACGTGGGACTCCAATTAGTCATAATTGAAATAAATCTACACCCAGACATAAAATAATTAAGATCTCAGAAATTCAGCATATGAACAGAATATTAAAATCTGTTAGAGAAAAGAAACAGATCATCTATAAATGAAAATCTATCAGATTCACAGCAGACTTCTCAACACAAACAATAAAGTCGAGAAGAACATGGAGTAAAGTATTTCAAGGCCGAAAAGAAAAAAAAAAACCTTTCAAACCAGACTGATGTACCCTGTAAAAATATCTTTCAAAACTGATGGAGAAATAAGATACTTCCGTAACAAAGAACAATTGAATAACTTCATGATTGCCAAATCAACCCTAAGAAGAGTAGTGAAATATATTCTCGATATAAATATGTAGGATATATTCTAGATAAAAATGACTGCAATTTCAAGAACATCAACAGAAAAAAACTACCATGCAAGGCAAACAATTAAACAGAGGGGAAAAGTAAAGCACCAACAGCAGACACTTAACATGACAGAAATAAGCTGATATTTATCAGTTATAACAATTAATGTAAATGGTCTCAATTCACCAATTAAAAGAAGCAGACTCACAGAGGATATCAAGAAACAAAATATTACCATATGCTATATACAAGAGACTAATTTAACTGAAAAGGAAATTGATAGACTGAAAGTCAAAAGATGGAAAACAATACTTTATGCAACAGGAATCCAGAAAAAATAGGCACAGCTATTCTATTTGCAGGTAATGTGAAGTTCAAAACAAGAGTGATCTAAAGAGGTAAAGAAGATCACTATATACTAGCTAGGGGAAAACTTCAAGAGGAAGACATAACACTCAAACATATATATGTACCAAATGTGGGAGCCATCAGCTATATAAAACAAATATTAATAGACATGAAAAAATCAAATAAGCAATAATACAGTTATAACAGGAGACAATACCACCCCACTGTCAGAAAGAGACAGATCAACTAGACAAGAAAAATCAGTAAAGAAATAACAGAACTGAATCAAACTTGTGAAGCAATGGACTTAGTAGATATGTACAGAGTATTCTACCCGAAAACATCAGAATGCACATTCTTTTCAGTTGCACATTATACATTCTCAAAAAAACCCATATACTAGCCTATAAAACATGCTTAAGTAAATGCAAAGAATCAAAATTATACCATGCATGTTATCTGATCAGAGTGTCAAGAAATTGGAAATTAATGACAAGAGAAACCTCAAAAACTCTATAAACACATGAAAATTAAATAATGCACTCCTGAAAAATCAATGGGTCACAGAGGAAATTAAAGAAGAAATTCAATAATACCTATAAGCAAAAAAGTGTAAATGCAACTTATCAGAAGCTGAGGTATACAATGAAAGTGGTCCTCAGAGGGAAATTTATTGTGGTGAATTCTCATATCAGGAAAACAGAATGCATACAAATAAACAACATGATGCTACACCTCAAACTCATAGGAGAAAAAGCAAGTCAAGCCTTTATCCCATATCACAGTGGAAATTATAAAGGTCAGAGCAGAAAGTAACACAATTAAGACTTAGAAAATAATACAATAATTAATAAATCAAAGCATTGGTTCTTTGAAAGAATAAATAATATTGATAAACCCATAGCTAATCTTATCAAAAAAGGAAAGAAAAATTTCAAAATCATACAATAAGAAATGAAAAAGGTGACATCACTACAGGCACTATGGAAATGCAGAAGATCATCAACATATACTTTGAAAACTTTTACTCTCATAGGTTTGATAAAACAGAAAAAATAGACAGATTCCCAAAGACATATGAATTAACAAAGCTGGGTCAATGAGTTGTAAAACTGATGAATAATCTTATTTCAGTGAATGAATTTGAAAATGTAATTAGAGCCTTACCAACAAAGAAAAACCCAGGTCCTAATGGATGGATTCATGGCTGAATTCTACAAGAAATTCAAAAAGACTTAATGCCAACACTCCTCAAATTCTTCAATGAAATTGAAAGGGAAACAAGTGTGCCTAACTCACTACTGGAAGAAAGTACTACCCTAATACAAAAATCAGAGAAAGACTGAACCAAAAAACAAAATTACAGGCCAATCTCTCTAATGAACATAGATGCAAAAAATCCTCAATAAAATACTGGCAAATGGAATGCAACAGATCATCAAAAAAGATTATACACCACAACCCAGTGTGATGAATCACAAGAATACAGGAATGGTTAAACACCCACAAATCTATAAGTGCAGTACACCATATAAACAGACCCAATGACAAGAATCACATGATGATCTCAATAGATGTAGAAAGAAAGCTTTTGATAAAGTCCAACATGCATACATGATGAAACCCTACCAAAAATTAGAATAGATGGTCTTAACTCATTCTAATAAAGGCTATATATGACAGACCAACAGTGAACATCTTATTCAATGGATAAAAACTGAAAAATTTCAACCTAAACAGGAACTAGACAAAGCTGTCCATTGTCACACTCCTACTCAATATAGTGCTGGAAACATTAGCCAGAGCAATTAGACAAGAGAAAGAAATAAAAGGAATAGGAATAGAAAAGGAAGATGTTAAGTTATTATTTGTAGATGACATGATACTTTACATAGGAAACCTCAAAACTCCACTGAAAGACTTCTAGATCTAATAGCCAAATTCAGTAATGTATCTGGATACAAAGTCAACACTCAAAAATCAATAGCATTTCTGTACACAAACAGCAAACTCACTGACAGAGAAATAAGAGAAACCACATCCTTCACAATAGTATCCCCAAAAATGAAATACTTAGGAGTCCATCTAACAAGGTAGTAAAAGATTTACATATTTAAAATTACAGTACTCTGAAAAGAGAAATCAAAGAGGATTTCAGAAAATGGAAATACATTCCTCTTTCATGGATAGCAAGGAGAAACTTTGTGAAAATGGTTATATTACCAAAATTGTTATACAGATTTAATACAATTCCAATCAAAATACCATTAGTATAACTCATAGATCAAAAGAAATCATTTCTAAGATTGATCTGGAGCCAGAAGAGATCTAGAATAGCAAAGGCAATTGTAGGCAACGAAAGCGAGGAAGGAGGCACAATAATCCCTGACTAGAAATTATACTACAAAGATATTGTGATAAAATCAGCATGATAGTAGCAGAAAGCAGACCTCAATATCAATGGAATACATTAGAAGATGCAATTACATCTTCAAACACATTCAGCTGTCTTATCTTTGACAATGGGACCAAACGTGCTCACTGGAAGAAAGATAGCCTCTTTTCTAATTTTATTTTAAAGATAATAAAACAAAAGATGACAGAACAAAGCAGTTCAGAACAGAACCATGTAAGCAACACAACACTTCACAACAAGACAACCGGATATGAACAGTCATTACCATAATGTCTCTTTTGTTTGAAATAGTTGAGTATAACTTCACACACAATAATATCAAACATAACAAAATAGTTTAAAACCATTCAAGGGAATGAAAGTAAACAGGACATTCAAAACCAAATAACAGAGAATGAACAATGGCTACTGTAATATCTCATTTTCCATAAAAATTTGTTTATACTATCACATATACTAAAATCCAATAAGACACAACATGATAGAACCAATGGAAATAGAACAACAAAAGTATGGTAGGACTTCAAAGTAAGATGGTATTAAACCAGCAATGGCTGCCATATTTTTTTTCTTCAAAATAGCTGTTACCATCACACAAAATAAAATCAAACAAAACGGAATGAAAATATTCCAACCAATAAATGAAAACATTAGAAGGCTTCAAAGCAATATAATAGGGAACCAGTGATTACCATAAAATCTTATCTACCCTTACCATTTCCTACACTAGGGAGACTATACGGCATTTATACATGTGAGTTCAATTTATTTCACTTTTCAATATGGTCTCAAGTTGCATCCATTCATTTATAAATATCTCAATGTGATCATTCTTTATAGCTGAGTAGTACTCCATTGTATAAAAATACCACTTTTTTTTTTTATCCATTTCTCAGTTGATGGGCACTTAAGTTGTTTCCAAGATCTGGCTATTACAAATTGTGCTGCCACAAGCATGGGTGCACATATATCACTGTGGTATGATTTTTGCAGTTCTTCTGGGAATATGCCCAGAAGTTGAATAGCTGGGTCAAATGGGATTTCCAGTCCCAGCTCTTTGAGGAATCCCCAGGATGATCTTCACAGTGGTTGCACTTGTCTACACTCCCACCAACAGTGCAGAGGTGTTCTTTATCCCCACAACTTCTCCAGCATTTGTTGTTGGTAGTTTTCTTTATCTTGGCCATTCTTTCTGGGGTGAGATGGAATCTCAATGTGGTTTTAATTTGTGTCTCCCTAATGACTAATGATGCTGAACATTTTTTCACGTATTTATTTGCCATTTGTATTTCTTCATCTGAGAACTGTGTATTCATCTCAGATGCCCATTTTTGGATTTGGTCTTTGAATTTTGGGGGTCTGATGATTTTTAATTCTTTATAAGTTCTAGACAGAAGTCCTTTGTCTGAGGGACAGTTTACTAAGATTTTTTCCCAATTTGTGGGTTTTCTTTTCACTCTGCTGGAAACCTCTTTTGACATGCAGAAATGCTTTAATAAGATGTGATCCCAGTTTCTGATTCTGGGAAGTATTTCCTGTGCAGTTTGTTTCTTGTTCATGAATTCTCTATCTACCCTTATGTCTTCAAGAGTTTTACCTACTTGAGTTTTACCTACTGTCTTCCAACAGATTTATTGTTTCTGTTTTAATATTTAGATCTTTGATCCATTTATACTTTACTTTAGTACATGGTGATAGGCATGGGTCTAGTTTTAGTTTTCAGCATATGGATAGTCAATTATTTCAACACCATTTATTTAAGAGACTACCATTCTTCCAATGAATGTGTTTTGCCCCTTTATCAATGTTAAGGTGGCAGAGGGTGCTTGTAGTTGTAGTTGTATCTTCTAATCTATTCCATTGATCTTCAGGTCTGTTTTTATTCCAGTACCATATTGATTTTATTACAGTAGCTTTGTAGTACAACTTGAAGTCAGGGATTCTCTGAGGTATGCTAGTGGTATTTTGATTTGGATTGCATTGAATCTTTATAACAATTTTGAGAGAATGTCCATTTTCATAATATTTATTCTTCCTATCCATGAACAAGCAATGTATTTCCATTTCCTAAGGTCCTCTTTGATTTCTTTTTTTAGGGTATTTTAGATTTCCCTGAGTAGATCTTCCAATTCTTTCATTTGATTAATTCCTAAGTATTTCATTTTTTGGATGCTATTGTGAAGGGTGTGGCTTCTTTTATTTCTTGCTCAGTGATTTTGTTGTTAGTGTACAGAAATGCTATTGATTTTTGTGTGTTGACTTTGTATCCAGCTACATTGCTGAATTTATTTATTATATCTAGGAGTCTTTCAGTGGAGTTTTGGGGGTCTCATATGTAGAGTATCATGTCATCTACAAATAATGATAATTTAACTACTTTTCCTATCTTTACTCATTTTATTTCTCTCCTTTGTCTAATTGCTCTGGCTAGTGTTTCCAGTATTATGTTGAATAGGAGTGGTGATAATGGATATCCTTGTCTTGTGCCTATTTTTAAGGTAAAGACTTTCAGTTTTTGGTCATTTAATATGATGCTGATTATTGGTTTGTCATAGATGGTATTTGTCATATTGAGGTAAAGACTATCTATTCCAATTCTCTGTAAAGTTCTTATCATGAATGAGTGTTGGACCTTATCAAAAGCTTTTACTGCATCTATAGAAATGATCAAGTGGTTCTTATCTTTGGCTCTATTGATATGATGAATTACATTTATTAATTTGCATATGTTGAACCATGCCTGCATTCCTGGCATGAATCCCACTTGGTCATGGTGTATAATCTTCTTGATGATTTGCTGCACCCTGTGTGCCAATAGTTTATTGAGAATTTTTGCATCTATATTTATTAGGAAGTTTGGCCTGTAGTTCTCTTTTTTAGTTGGTTCTTTCTCAGGTTTTGATAGTAGAGTAATATTTGCTTCCAGGAACGACTTAGTAAGAATGGCTTCCCTTTTGATTTCATTGAAGATTTTGTGCAATGTCAGTATTAAATCTTCTTTTTATTTCTTGTAGAATTCTGCAGTGAATCTGTCTGGGTCTGAGCTTTTCTTCGTTGGTAAGGATTTAATTACATTTTCAATTTCATTAATAGAAATTGTGTTATTCAGCAGTTTTACATATTCTTGATCCAACATAGTTAATACATATGTTTCTAGGAATCCATCCATTTCTTCTGTGTTATTGAACCTATGAGAGTAGAGGTTTTCAAAATAGGTGTTGATGATCGTCTGTATTTCCAGAGTCTGTAGTGATTTCACCCTTTTCATTCCTTATTGAATGAATTTGAGTTTTTCTTTCCTTTTTAAAATAAGGTTGTCTAGGGGCTTATCAATTTTATTTATTCTTTCAAAGAACCAACTCTTTGATTCATTGATTCTTTGTATTGTTTCTTAGTCTCTATTGCATTGATTTCTGCTGTGAACTTTATGATTTCCTCCCTTCTTTTTGCTTAGGGCTTGACTTGCTCTTTTTTTCTAAATGTTTGTGGTGTAGTATCTGGTTGTTTATTTCTGTTCATTCTGTTTTCCTGAGATGGGAATTCACTGCAATAATTTTTCCTCTGAGGACTACTTTCATTGCATTCTATAGGTTCTGATAAGATGTATTGGTATGTTTGTTTGCTTGTAGATAGTTTAATATCTTCTTTAATTTCCTCTGTGACCCACTCAGTAGTGTATTGTTCAATTTCCATGTGTTTACTGTGGTTTTTGCAGGTTCTTTTATCAGTAATTTCTAGTTTCATGGTGCTATGATCTGATATCATTCATGGGATAATTTCCATTTATTTTAACATGTTCTGTGGGCTAGTTTATGGTCTATTTTAGAGACCATTCCATGTGCTGCTGAGAAGAATGTATATTCTGATATCTTTGGGTGGAACACTCTGCATACGTATATCAAGTCCATTTGTTCACAGGTGTGATTCAGTTCTGTTATTTCTTTGCTGATTTTCTGTCTAGTTGATATGTCTCTTTGTGTCAATGGCATGTGAATGTCTTCTGTTATAATTGTGTTATTGCTTATTTGATTTTTCGTTTCTGCTAATATTTGTTTTGTAGAGCTGGGTGCTCCCAAATTTGGTGCATATATATTTAAGATTGTTATGTCTTCCTCTTGAAGTTTCCCCCTAACTAGTATGTAGTGACCTTCTTTATCTATTTTGATCATTCTTGGTTTGAACTTCATATTGTCTGCAAACAGAATAGCTACCCCTGCTCTTTTTTGATGCCTGTTACATGAAGCGGTGCTTTTCATCTTTTGACTTTCAGTCTATGAGTTTCATTACGGGTTAGATGGCTTTCTTGTAGACAGCAAATGGTTGGATGTTGTTTCTTGATGCATTTGCCAGTCTGTTTCTTTTAATTGGTGAATTGAGGCTGTTTACACTCATGGTTATAGCTGTTACATTTGGTTTATTGTTGACATGTTATCTTTCTGCTGTTGCATGTTTACCTTTCCACTCTGTTTGTCTGCCTTGCTTAGTGGTTTATTCCCATGTCTATTTAGAATATCTTTCAGTATTTTCATGGCCGGTTCCATGACATTGAAGTTCTCCAGCTGTTCTTTTTCTTGGAAATGTCTTATTTCTCCATCCATTCTGAAGGACAGTTTGCAAGGTACATCAGTCTGGGTTGGAAGTTGCTTTCCTTTAGGATCTGAAATCCTTCATTCCATGCTCTTCTTGACTTCATTTTTTGTATTGTGAAGTCTGCTGTGATTCTGATAGGTTTTCCTTTTTAGATGATCTGTATCTTCTCTCTAAGAGCTTTTAAAATTCTGTTCTTATGTTGGATTGCTGGCATCATGATTATTATATGTCTGGGTGTAGTTTTATTTTGGTTATCGCTATTTGGAGTTCTGTATGCTTTACTGATCCATATGTCAGTTTCCATTCTCATGTTTGGCAAATTTTTAGCTATTACTTCTGTAAATAGCCTCTTGATATCATTTGTGTTGTCCCCTTCTTTTTCATTTATACCTTTTAATCTCATGTTGTTTTTCTTTTCATCATCTTGTAGCTGTTGAATTGTTATTTTGATTCCTTGTTATATTTAAAAGAGCTTTCCTTTCATGTTCACTAGCTGCAATCTTGTCTGTGAGGTCTGATATTCTATCTTCACTTTCATTTAAGCAGTTTTGCCAACTTTCAGTTGAGTTTTTGATTTCCTGTGTATCTCTTTGAATCTGCTTTATGCATTCTGTTTGTTTCTTATGTTGTTCATTCAGGGTTTCCATCTTTTTGCATTGTTCCTCTAATTTTTTAACTATGTCTTCTTTAGATGTGTTCAGCATTTCTTTCATTACATTTATCATTTCTTCTTTTACCTGGCAGATTATTTCTGATTTGATTTCTTTTATAGCTTCCCAGAGTTGTTTCTTTATTTCAATTGATATCATTTCAGGCATTTCAGGTGTATGGCTTATATTTTCTTCCATATACATGGCCCCTAGGCTTTCTTGGGATGGGTTGGAGGTTTGAGATTGCATTTTGGTCTTTTGCTTTGTCTTTTTCCAATGTTTCTTGGTTTCAAGTGATGTTCCAAACTTCCCCCGTGCATGTGGGAGATCACCTCATCTGCTTTCACTGGAATGATGTTCCAAAGCTCTCCCCAAACATGCACAAGTACTCTAGAACTCATCTCATGTGCCATCAGCTCCCTGGATTGAAAGAAGGTCACTAGATGTGCTCCAGTCAGGTCTGTGGGACCTCCTGAGCCTCCTCCAGTGTTTCAGGAAGGTGAGAAAGATAACCTCTTTAATACGTGGTCCTGGAAGAACTGATCCTCATATTATGAAGAGTAAAACTAGACCCCTGTGTATCACCATGCACTAAACTAAAGTCAAAATGGGTCAAAGTTCTAAATATTAAAATGGATACATTAAACCTTCTGGAACACAAAGCAGGTAGAAACCTTGAAGATGTAGGAGTAGACAGAGAATTCACAAACAAAAATTAAAGATCATGGGAAATATTTCACAGAATCAACAACAGAGATCTCATCTTGTTAAAAAGGTTTTGCATGTCAAGACATCACCAACAGAGAAAAAGAAAACCCATGAATTGGGAAAAAATCATAACCAACTGTCCCTCAGACAAAGGACTTCTAAGTAGAGAAGAGTAGAGAGAGAAGAGTATAAAGAGTTAAAAGAAATCAGTCCTCCAAATTGAAAGACTCAATAAAAATGGACATCTGAGATTAATAGATACCTTTCAGGTGAAGAATTACAAATAGTGAAGAAATATGTGAAGAAATGTTAATCGTCAATGGCCATGCAAATTAAAACAGCATGAAGACTCCAACTCTCTCAAGAAAGAATGGTTATCTTCAAGAAATCAACCATTAACAAATCCTGGAGGGGCTGTGGGGAAAACACTTGTTGGTGGAAGTGTAGACTGGTGCAACTAATGTGGAAATCAGGGTGGAGATTTCTCAAAATTTAGGATTAGAGGTCCCATTTGAGCCAGCTTTTTCACTTATGGGTATCTTCCTGGGTGAATTAAAAATGTCATGTCACAGTGATATATATGCACCTATGTTGATAGCAGCACAATTTGCACTAGCTAAATTTTGGAAACAAACAAAATGCCCATCAACTGAAAAATGGATAAAAAAGATGTACTAATTTTATGCAATGGAATTTTACTCAGCTATAGAGAAGACTACACTAGAGGCTTTTATAGATAAAGGTTGCAATTAGAGATGATACTTATAAGTGAAATAAATCAGAATCACATGTGTAAACATCATATTGTCTCCCTCATATAAGAAATTGAAAGATTAAATAAGATCCCAAAAGGTACAATAGATATTGTACAAGGTAATGAGGCTGCTCAAAAGGAAAGAACAACTGGGATCAGGAAAAAGAGAAAACAAGGAAGGAGGAAAATACATATTTATATATACATAAAATAGCCAAAATAATCATACTATTGATTCTATTAGTTCAGGGAAAGAAACTGTGATTGCTTATATTGTTTGATCTATTTTTAATGCCTGCATCTTGTAATCTGAGCAACTATTTTGAAGATAACAATGTGCAATATAGTGACTATTGTTGATTTTCTATGATCTTATTTTTAAATTCTATATAATTTCAATTGTTTATATTTCTTTTAATCTCTTTAAAAATGCATGTGATATACATACCATTTTGTTCTATACCAAGGTAGACATTCAAGTGTGTTGCAAAAATGTTAAATATTATGTATGGCTCTTGATCTTAAGTATTCTTTGTAACCTATATAATTGTTGCACCAAAACAACCACAAGTGGTAAATAACAGCCTGCTGGCTATATTTTATATTCCAATGTGTTCAACATTCAGATAAAATTACAGTAATTAAACTCATTACTCCCATGAAATCCTGCTTCTCAGATTACCAAGGACAAAATGGGCCATCACATGCAACAACATTGTTTATCAGACTTTGCCTATGAGATCATGTACTTATTTATATTATCATATACACCTGACAATGTTTTCAGCTTTGGGGAATTAAGCATATCACCAAAATTCCCAATAACCCCCAGAGAAAAGCAATTATTGAAAAATCACATTTAACATTAAAATAGCAATTAATAAAACCAAAAGATAGAATCCACACAATCTAGATGTTGTCACAGATGTAATTAGATTTAGCAATTTATGATTTAAATTCCTTGAATCCAGGTCCTCGATCCTCAATGCCCCCACTGTGTTTCATTATCAACATACTTCCTTCTTTTTAGCCAAAGGCAATAGGCCCCACATCGTGTGTCTCTTCTTCAGACAGGTCAGTGGGATGTCCCTCCGTGCTGGTATCCTGAGGAAGAGGGTTTGCTTGTATTTCCATGGAGAATGAAGAACTCCTGTGCCTGCCATCCCAGTGCATAACACCATGGAGTACACCTGGCAATGAGTCTGAGGGCCACCAGCGTCCCTCATCTGATGCCGACAGAATGACCTGGAGACATCAATACTCCACATCAGGAACTGGAGGGACAACATTCTTTCCTAACAATCAGATGGAGAGTCCTGGAGAAGACACTGGATAAGGCAGGGTGCTTGACTTTCCATTAGGGTTTGGTCCCTATCCCAACCCCCACTCCCACTCCCTGTTACCATGCTTGCCACCATGGTTACTGCAGTATGTATTCCTTCTGCTCAGGCAAGTCTCCTCTTTTGAGGCCAGTTATCTGAATGGATTGGCCACAGAGATTTTTCATTTGCTAGATAGGCCCCTTCCCAAAATGACAGTTTTGCCCAGAACTGAAGTTATTATCTTTAGGGAGTAACAAATTTTGATAAACCTTACTTCTCATTTTGTTCATTTACCCCTGTGTGTGTCTCTGTGATAGATAACACTCCTCCTTCCTCTACAGTGAGATCTCAAGTCTCTGGTAAGCTATATGAAAGACCAGTTGGTAATTTTTACTCTGGACTCATTATCCTTTTATGGAGATTATATTTATGAGTTTGAACCTGGATTGCCTGTTTGGTGATCCAATGTGTTCCTTCCTCATTTTAACTAAGAACATATGGCCCAGTGGGAAACTTGTAGAAAGGCTAACAAGGGAAGTAAGATTGATAAGGTAGGACTTTTCTTGCTCGATTGAGCCCCACATGGAATATTCATGAGAGAAAGTAGAAAAAGTTAGGGACAACTGCCCTTCAGTGGGTCTCCAGATCACACAGTCTACTCCCTTCCAGTAAAAAATATCACTTGGCTGTGGTGGGAATGAAAGCCCTTTATACCCTGTTTGGTCATGAACAATAATGATGACCCTATTTAGTATTCTCTTCAGAAATCAGCATTGCCCTTTAAATGAGGCTGTATTCAGGTGAGAAAAAGGGAAGCCACCAATGGTGGAAAGGTTAAACTGACTCTAGACTTCAACTTTTAAGTACTGGTATTTGTGGACAGAATCTTTATGCACACATCCCCTTTAAGGAGATGTGATTTGAAATAAGGCCTTCTTTTCATGTTTTAACTGCTATCTCACCCATTGCATCCATTCTGGTCAATTGTCAGCTTCTCATTCAGCTATCATTATGGGGCTTGCCTGCAATCTAGTAGTCATTGCTGTCTTTCTTCTGCTTATATTAGTATACCATAGAGGCATCGCAGCCAACTGATGTCTAGACCGACAACAATACAGACTTACCTCAGTGTAGCTGCTTAAAAGAAAAAAAAAGGAGGTGAACTGCTGAGAACCAGTTTAACATAGTACAAGCAAGCAATAATTAATGTTACTAAATTGGCATAACAATAAGTTGAGAGTCTATCCTAAGCCTACATGATTTGTGGCTAGACCACCTATTGGCTTAAGGACAGATGAATCTTTAAATCAATGACCAGAGCCAAGGCTAGCCAACAGTGTATGAAGTTGTGATGCCTCAAAGCAAGAGAACATGGCAGCTGAGGACTTGCCTTGTGTAAATTTTGTCTAGCTCAGTAGTTTTAGTTAGCATACAATCAAGTTACTAGTTAACCCTGATCTCTTTCTGTGTGACTTCCCAAACATGTTATTCCTCAATTCTTGAACCTTGATGGCATCACCAATTAACCCCCTCCACTTCCTGCAGCCCACCAGCACCCCACTCAGTCAAGCTGTATGTCTAATAAAAGCCAAAGACATCATGTGTTGTGGTCCAAGCCCATCATTGGGCCTTGACCATCCTGGTGCCCCTTGTACTAAAATATGGCTTGTATTTGTTTTATTCTATCACTGTACCTCTGAGCAGGAGATTCGTGGTCCTAGGCCAGGCATCTGATACTCAGTTAAGTAAGGAAGGG
>PVJX010034478.1:0-18908 GCA_004027295.1 Dolichotis patagonum | reverse complement strand
TCTAGCAGTTTTATATAGCAAATTGTTTATGCAAGTAGAGGAAAGCTTGAAGAACACAGAGTGACGGTGAGGTTGTCCAGAGATAATGATTCTGGTTTGAAGCCTCTTACTTTGGGACTGGCACACCAAAAGGAAAGCCTACCACAACCTAGGAGCCTACAACAGCATCCTCGTAAAGCCCGTGCTTTACCCTGGTGAGGTTGTGGGTGTGTGCATATGTGGGTGGTGCTGTAGATTTGGCAGAAAAGTCAGCACCCACAGCTGCGACTATAACACCAAGCACTGCCAATCTCAGTTTCTGCTGTGGGAACTGGCTGCTCTGCTTGGAAAATCAACACAGGTGATGAGGGCAGGAAGCCAGGCCTTTGTTCCTTTTCCCTGACTTCTAATTACCTCTGGTTCATGGTGGCAGAAATTTACAGCAAACTAGCTAAGTAAGATGGTTAGGAGACAGGCTTTCAGAATGCTAGACCTGTCAACTCTGTGCAAAGTATAGAAGGACAAATTCTAAGCTAAATCCTAAAAGTTGTCATGATCAAATTAGTCAGGTCAGTATGAGAAAAGTAAAGAAAATTAGGGTTCACATAGGTGCACTGGAAGGAGAAAGGATATTTCCATGGCTAACATCACGGATGTTCTGGATTTCCATGGATAGCATCATAATCAGCAGCCACACCAAAGTCTACCCATTGAAATCCCTCCAGGCTACTGCTCATAAAACACTCTAGTTCCCTCACTCTGTCCACTAATAGTATTTAGCAGTTATTAAGAATCTGCCAAGAAAGACTAAGGGGCCTGAATCAGGAATCAACTTACGCCATGCTTTATAATGGTCAGGTGAAACTAAAATAAACCACAAGAACATTTTAGGTCCTGTTCTGCATTTCTTAAGAGTGACCTCTCCAAGTCCAACTTCTGACATTGACATCAGCGTTTCTCACTATTAAAACACAATGCCTGCTGTCTTAGTTACTTTTTTCTTGTTGCTGGAACAAAATACCTGACCCCCAAAGTTAGGGAAGTAAAGGTTTATTTCTTACGGTTTTTGGAAGTTTCAGTCCATACTTAGCTGGCTCCAAGGCAGGGTGGCATGGCAGGCTGCTGCTCATGGCAGCCACAAACAGCAAGGTGCCAACAGGAAAGAGAGAGAAAGAGACACATCTTCCCTCCCTTACATGGTATCCTGGCTCTACCCCTGGGTGGGTGTAGCACTCACACCACCAATCCGAGTGCTAGACAAGGAACCAATCACAAATGTTAGATTTGGTCAAGTCCATTATTCATGAGGCTTGGGGGCCACTGGCATAAACCATGAAACGTGCAATTAGGATAGCTCTCTTTCTAAGAAGCACACTACAGAGTGGTGTAGAAATATCCAGGAAAATCTCAGAGGGAACTGGGGAGCACACGTGGCTGAAAACCCTATCTTAAAATCCCGTGTGTGAGAAAAGCATTCAGTGCGGTGCACGCTCAGGTCCAGAGCACAGACAGCTCATCTTTTATTTACTGTTCCGCCGATAAGTACCAAGGAGCTTTACTCTCAATTCTAAAACAGCCGGTAAGGCGGCACCGCGTGGCAGGGAGGCCTCACGCCCCCTCGTTAGGCCTTCAGCCTTGGTACCACTCCTGCTGTCTCCTGCGCAGTAAAATAATGGAGCTAGCATAAGATTAAGAGGTACCTGGAAGATAAGCGCAAGGAAGGAACAAACAGTTTCACAGATGGTCCCAGTATTGTTGTTTATTCCATTGATTTTAAAAGTTAATTTTAAAATTTGCATAATCACAGAATTATCTAATTTCAGATTAAAATCAACAAGATATTTGTGCCATTTAAAACAAATCAGTTCAGAAACACTAAGTGGAACAAGCATGTCAAATTCAGAATATTAAAAATCGCCTGTCCGGGCAGGGACCCCTGGGAAGGGAGCGGGCAGTGGCTGAGGGAGCCCAGGGCCCCGCAGGAGCAGAGCGAGCTGCGGGGAAGGGCGGGCTCGGGACCTGACTCGCCTGCAGTTTGCAGTCACCTGTATTGAAAGGACAGGAGATAGGGCTGGGGATTCAGTTCAGTGGCTTAAGCGCCTGCCTGGCAAGCAAAAGGTGGTGAGTTTGATCCCCAGTACCAAAAAAAAGGACAGGAGATAAATACACGGATGCGATGAGGAAAGGCCTGGAGACTGAGGTGCAGGAGGAGGAGCCCTCGGCTTTCCTTTCCACGCTGTCTTCAAGTCCCTGTCCCACTCGCATTTAGGCTTTGAACATGTACCTTCATCTATGTCGTTTTCGCGGTGCTGGGCCCAAAGCTAGGGCCTGGAACAGGCCAGGCCAGCACATTACGCCGCATCTATCCCAGCCCTTTGCCTGTCTTTTAAAACGAAGCACATTTTTCACTTTGAAAAACAAGACAAACAAAAGGCTCCACATAAAGTCACCCTGACCTCGGCAGCCTTGGTCAGGCCAGTGCAGACCATCAGCATCTGCCCTTCCCCGTCACAGCTTTCAGCGGTCAGGACACGAAGTTCTGGAGTCTTCTAGGGGTTGGGTCAGGGTTGGAGGTGGGCGTGTGCAGGGGGACCTCTTAGTCTCCACTACATCTGCTTCCCCAACAAGAGGACGGGGACCCCAACTTAATGAACAAACAGGAAAACGAAGGAGAAATAGGTCCATGCGGGAGAGAGCGGGGCTCTCCACAAAGATGCTGAGGCGTTTCACAGACGCTTCTCGGGGAAGGTCTCCCCACAGAGTGCCTTTGTGGAGGCCTTGCCCATCTGCAGTGGACAGCGAGGCACCTGCTGTGGGTGTCACGGCAAGCACCTCTTCCACTTGGGCTCGAGCAGTCAGGCAGTGAATTGGAAGCTCAGAGGCTGACTGAAGATGACGAGGAATGAAAAACAAGTCTTTGTTTTTGTTTTGTTTTGAGTCATGGTCTCACTAGGTAGCTCAGGTTGACTCCAAACTACGAGGGATCCTCCTGCCTCAGCCTCTTGAGGACTGGATATGCACCACCATGCCTGGTTAAAAAAAAGTTTTAACATAGCAAAATCTGTTTAAAAGATTTTAGAAAGCTGGTCTTTTCAAAACGGGCACAATAGGAATGCAGGAAAGAAAAAGCATGGCACCCCCCCCTTTTTTCTTTTTCTCAATTAAAATAAAAATATTTCCATTATAATTACAGTAAAACAAACAAAATGCACACACATGTATATCCAAGAGCTAAACAAACAGGAAGATAAAACTTCCCAAGGCACAACAAGCCACAGCCTTCTCTGCACCCCGTAAAGAAGGCCACTTTGTTTGTCTAATTTACTGACCCAACATCCTAAAGGCGGTGGAATAAGGTCCCATCCTCTGCTCCTCCCACTCCAGCCTGCTCTGTTCCTCAACCGCGTGCCTCCCAATGATTTATTACTCAGGTTTTCCTCACCCTTCTCCCGTGGAACCGCTGCCCTCTGACTTCACAAGGTCTCGCTTCCTTGCAGCACTGAGGAGCGCGTCTAACTTAGACACTGTATTTGTACCTACTGAGAAACTAAAATATCCAATTGTGCAATAATTAATGTTTCTAAAGTAGAGATTATTCTCATTTGTCACACACTATGGGACCTGGGGATACAATTAAGAAAGAATCCATCAAACACTGAAGTTTGTTGCTAGATCTATCAACATTTATAGAAGAACAGTTATGGAATTGAAAATTGCAATGGTGAAAGTATGTAATTAGAGCCTTAGAAATGAAAATGGAAGTCAGAGAATGTGGCAGTTAGTCACTTATTCTAAATGAAAATCTATGGATAATTTTACAAAATTGAAAGTTTTTGTCAATATAATACAATTTCTTATTAAAGTATGTGGGAAGGGCACCACAAGATGATCACGCGAAATTAAAAAGCAGTGAAGTAGCTCTTAACAGTATGAGCCCAACTTGGTAAGTTCAAAAGCATATTGGATCGCCGTATTACACATTCAGACAGGGAACTGTCTTGTGTATGCTGGAGATACAAAATAAACAGTTTATTGTCTCCTGCTTGTTAGAAGCACCTGTATTGCAGAATCAAAATGAAACATGTGTAACTTGCAGTTAGTAGAAAGGAGAAATCTGGAGATCTTGGCATGAGCCCATTGGATAGCAGTACACCTCTGTGGCAGACAAGCGACTCAAGGAAACTCACGTAGAAAGTTTTGGAAGTGTGTTAACCCTTTCAGGCCACTGTAATGTAGTCTATCCTTTCCAGCCTCAGTGAGCTAAAGGGGACAGGAACACAGCCTATTTCATACAGCGTGCCTTGTGGCCTGGCGGTTCCTGATGCAAGCACACACTTCCTATCACATGATATTCCTTGCTTCTGAACATTCTGTTGCTTACAAAAAGTGTCTCTATAGACCAGACTATTCCCAGCACTAAGAGAGAAACTGTAAAGATATTGAGCCATCAGTAGTAAGACAGACCACAAAGTCAGGCACATCAGAATGGCATCATTTGCTGGCTGCATGCTATCATATGTACTATTTGACGTTCCTGAGCCTCAGTTTCCCCATTTTTAAAATTTGGATAGTGGTATCTTTCTTGCATTGTGATTGGGAGGGTTAGACCAAGTCCACGTACTATAGGTAACATGTAGTAAGCACTTCATAAATGAAACCTGTGTAAGAAAATTTTAAGTTTTAAAATTTGTTTTTAAAACTTAGCTCTTAGTTTAATTTTCAGCCAGTTTTTAGTAGCTTGCTAATGAACCACTGATTGCTCAGCAATGGCAAAATGTGCAAATATGCAAAATCAGCTTGATGAGCGGTTGCTTACTGATGAACTGCACTACAGGTAACTAAAGCACACATTTGCATGCGAGGAAATAAAACATGATGGAAGTGTTCCTTTTGAAATCTACTGTTTCATTGCAATACCTACAGCAGAAAATGAATTTAACCATAGAGATCAGAAAGCAGTTTCCCCAAGGCAGCCACCAAGTCTGTATTTACATTCATATCATAGAGTGACAATCACGGTGTCGGAACTACAATATTTGCTATGAGAAAACTAAAATGATGTCAATATATCTTTTTCAAAAGCTAGTTGCTAATGGACATCATATGAATGTTGGGTGTACTTTTTTGAACAGGTGATTTTTAAGTTTCATGTGGTATTAGAAACCATGGTTTAAAACCATTTTAAATTTGATAAGAGCAATACAATTTAAGCAAATTTCACTTTCTTAAGAACAGTTCTAAAATATTACCTGTATTGGTTGACTAAGGTTTTCTAAGGGACATAATTGATGGCAAATTAATATGCAAGAAGGTATATAAGTGTATGAGGCTATCAGATCCGAGGTAGAAAGGCCCACAGTGGCCCAAGAGGGGTCAGACATGGGGGAGTCCACAATGGCTGCCTGGGCACCTGGGAGCCTGGAGAACCCAGGAGGGACTCAGCTCAAGAAGAGCAAGGGAAACACAGGATGCAGGACCCACACACAGTCCAAGACCAGAAGCTCGGCAAAGTCACTGGTGTGAGTCTGAACTGGAAGGCAGAAACAACCGGCGGCCTAGAAGATAATGTACAAAGACGATGGCATCCAATGGTGAAAACACTCAAGACCCTTCAAACTGGAGGGACCTCCTTTCTCTTTCCCTTTGTTACTCCATGCAGGCTGGTGTGTGGGCCGTGTCATCTCTCCCATAGTTTGCTGGCCTACAAGTCAGTCATTCGCTGACACACGCAGGACTGTGCCTGGCATTTCTACTGTAGAGTTGATCACCACAGTTAATGATCAGATTATTCTGTTAGCAACAAAAAATCTCAATTTTCTACACAATATTGGTTTGTATTTTTCTTTATAGTATTCTCTTCAAAAGATAAACTTTATTTTTTTCCTTATCATTTGGTGTCATCCCTCTTCAATGTTTTTCTATTGAATTATAAGTTTTTCTTCATCCTTTCAAGAAGTTGTAGAAAGAATACTCCAAGAAGGGTTGAGTATAAAGGAACATTTATCTTTGCTTTCAATGACATAGATGTACTAATGCATTTTTGAAACAAATTAAAATTTTAACAAGTTATATACTTTTTAATCATGATCAATTTGTGATCTAGTTACATTTGATGAAGTAGGTTCCGGTTTGAGTTTCATACATTAGAAGCCATTTTAATATCTTTTCCCCTCCATATCTGTTTACACTGCCTTTCTCCATTAGTGTAACTTAGTGATTTGATTCTGTTTGACAAGCAATGCGTGAGAATACTGGATGTTTAAGTGATTTCCAGTAAGAAAGTTGTTAAAATAAATTTTGATGTTTTAGAGGTGTCTTCTACAGTAAATAGATTTGTATGATTAAGACAGAATTTTATTTAAGACAGAATTTATGTGATAAAATATTCATTTGTTGTGATTTCCTGGAAATAAAATTCAGAAATAAATATTGCTATTGATCACTACAATTAGCTTTCCCTAAAATTTAGCCAATAAAATTTATCTTCTATATGAATTGAAAATTATAAAATTCATTTATGTATTTTTAATCAAAGTTCTAGGAAAACTGAGATCACAGTAAAATTTAATATAAAAAAACCTAAAACCTACAATGTCTGTTTTGTTTTCAATCCCTAACATATTACCATAACATGGAATGGTCTAGTAATTCCTTTCCATTCCAAGATGACTGGATGAGAGCTTGTTTGACTGCCACAAATTGAAATCATCACACACACACACAGAGCAATGCAGCATTATAAAACATGCATTTGAAACACAGCAGATTAAGTGTTTCTATCACATAGCAAGTAGCATGCAGTAAATATAATTTGTAATGAAAAGTCCAAATCCTGTGTACATAAGTCCAAAGGTGTTGTTACTGGGACCTATGGCCAATAATCTATTACTTTAATAGGTAGTATTCAAACAATGTTTTAAATATATTCACTTACCTGTCTATGAAAATATGCATTGCACGATTCATTCATTATTCTTTCTCTTGTTTGCTCTATCACTTATATCTACATTTTGGGACTTACACAATAAAATTAGGTAGAATGGTCAAATAAATAATTGGCCAAGGAGAGACTATAAAATTAATTTAGAATTGTATTTTTTTTAAATAAGAGCAGATGGTACAAACAAAGCAATTACTAGCAAAAAATACAGCAGGAAATTTAGCAGTTAGAAAATGTAGAGATCCAAGAATTATATTTATATATCAATATATTAGAGTTCTGATAAGATAAGAACCAGTGACGTACAATTGAAGAAACTTGGTTTTAAGTAAAAATAAGTATTTTTGCCAATGCTGCAGGTGTGAAAGTTCAGGTAGCAATCGGCAAACTGTGGCCTGTGGGCCAGAGCTGAATCACTGCTCCTCCCTGCAGGGGCTGCAATCTGAAACAGTCTTCACACATTTTTTTTAAGCTTGAAAAAAGTTATAAAAAGAGAAGTATAATTTATGATGCATACAAAGTATACGACATTCAGATGTCAGTGTCTGTAAGTAACATTGTGTTGGAAAACAGTCATCCACACTTGCTTTAACTCTCTGACGAGTGATCTGAGCAATTGCTGGAGAAAACACACGGTCCCCCAAAACCTGGCATATTCACTTTCTGACCCTGTAAGAAAAAATTTGCTGACATCTGTAATAAGCTCACAATGTCAGCGTGAAGCTCATTATTTGAGTTGTACAATTAAAGGTGTTGAACTTAGTAAGGTGAATGTTTTCACTTCAGTGTGGTTTCTGGTCAGAGTGAGAGACCAAGATAATTTCAGACACATAAATTCCATTATTCATAAAGTACTAAAAATCTTCCTTATCATTTTTTCTCAGAAGACTTTTCCTTATTAGAAGAGTGCCAAATATGAAAAAAGAATATCATATTTTTTCCATTATGTGAAATCATTGGTATCAAACCACGATGTGAAAAACCAATACCATCATCCAAAACTTATGCTCCATTGAAATGTTTTCTACACACATTTCAAGCATAAGTTAAGAAATAACAAACCTCACATGTATTTTTATAAAAATGAAAGAAAATATACTTAAGAGACCCTTTACTGTGCTGAATGCTGTTGCTAGAAAAATAGACGAGTACTAAAACTCCTCTCCACGAGCTTCTAAAGAAATGGTTACTCTTTAAACATACTTTAAATCTCATGGAACAATAAAGAAAAAAGTAATAGAAGCTCCTAGAAGTTTTTTGTTTAGCAGGTTTTCTGTGCTATGCAGTTTAGCTTTGCATGATTTCCCCACAGCCTTTTCAGAGATGTTATTAACTTCAGAAAATTGTTTTTCCTCCTGCATGTTGAGAGAAAAAGCAATTTTAATGTTTATTTTATATTTGAAGTTTCTATTCATAAAAGTAAAGGTGAAAATATTATCACTGACTTCATGCCACAGACGAAAAAAGGGCACATTCATGGGACAATTTACTGTCGCTAGCATCTGATACATAAAATTAATCCCACAGTTTTGTCCTTCATTAATACAAACAGCAGTAAAACATAGTTTACTGCTACCGTCTTCATTTTCTCCTGCTGGTGGGTGAGTACCTTGCTCCTAGTGGAGGTCAGGAGAGCTATTATATCCTAGTGAAATCTAGTAAAGTTGTGATCTTGCTCGTTCATGTTTAATGAACTGAAACCTATTGCTAATTACTAACTTTTGGGTACTGATACATAATGAGAGAAACTCTACAATAAAGACACAGATATGCGATTTTGCAAGCATCCTTTCACGTACAGTTCAATGGACAACACATTTGAATGTGCAACTGTATCTACAGAAACAGCTTATTATGCACTTTGGTATGTTATGAACTCAAAAAGTTACATGCAGCTTATAAAACCCACTGGCTATTGTATAACGTTAGTAAACTGAAAACCCAAACACTTAATAAGTGTAAATTTCCACATAAGGCTTCTATTGCCTGGAGACCTGTACTTCCTGTGTAATGGTTCACACTCCATTGACCTGATTAAATTATGCTGTATTGAATGTGTTTTTGTAATGCTTACAAACAAACAAAAATCACACCTTTTTATCACTGCAGTTATTGAGATTAAAAAAGTTCTTGAGAATTTCACTTTTTCCCTAAAATTAACAAAGCTTCTCAATCATACCAACATGACTTTAAATTGATCAGTATAAAATCAATATTCAAAATATAAAGAGCAAATTAAAACATGGATAATAGGAAGTAGGCAGATAAATCGTTCTCAAAGGAGAAGGTGAGCAAGAGATGGAGGGGGCACAGAGGAAGGGGAGAGAGAGGGGAGGAAAAAGGGATTAAGATGTGTTATATACATGTCACAAATCCACACAAGGAATGTGTAAGTACTGCAAACATGTAATAATAAAAAATAAAAACAAAATAAGAAAATCAATGCAAGTAGGTTTCAAGCACAATATAAGACTTTTTAAAATGGGACATTTCTTGACTACAGATGTACAACTTCCTTGAGACTGCAGACAGTATAGCAGTGTTTTGTAATATACATGATTGTTAACTGAATGAATAAATCAGTGAATCCTTGAATAAAATTTCTTTTCAATCTCATATTTGTTTAGTTGGCTTTGCTTGGGATTCCTTATTTTCTTAGTTACTTTCCTAGCATTCTTCATGAACAGTAACCAATGCCAAAATATTATGATTTGCAAAGGTTTTGGTGAAGCAAAGTTAAAATCCTTCCAAAATTCATATCTAAAATTATTTGAATAATTGTCAAGACCCTTCTTAAGTATCGATCATTCACTACAGTTAGAGTCAACAATATACTCATTCAACATTGATCCATTTTAGGTGACACAATGCCACTTATTATTGCTTAGACAACCCCCAAATTAGCACCAAAGACTCATCTCCTGCTGAGATAGGTTGAATCATGTAGCTTTAATATATCATCATACTTTATGAAAATAAGTAAAAATACTAGAAAATTAAAATTGATTATGATGAGTTCATTATAAAAGTTAACTGCAGCATCTACACACAAACATCTGTATATAAATACTTAGATGTGCAGATATAAAAGCAAATGTCTATTTTTTACGGTAGGATACATGCTATATATATGTAACTTTATCATTAGATGCTAATTAATATTTTATCTTATAAAATTTTGTGACTGACCTTCATTGTTGCTACCTTCATTGTTATTACCTTGCTATAATATTGTTATTATACATTTCATTGTTATTGTTATTGTTATTACCTTTCTATAATATATATAAAATTCAAGCTGGCATTGAACTCACTCTGTAGTGCATATAGGCCTTTACTCACAGCAACCCTCCCACCTCAGCCTGCTCAGTGCTGGGATTACAGGTATGTACTACCACACCTAGCTCCTTTGTATTATAGAATATATTGCCCATTTCTAATCTACACAATTGTAGAGAACAACCAAAAAACCTGGTAATGAATCTGAAATACCTCAATTTGAATCTCAGCTGTCCCACATTTTCAACATCTGATTTTATCAAAGACAATTTAACTATTACTTCTAATAATTCATATAGAATGATCATTATATTTTAATGAGTCAAAATTAATAGCTAGAAATAAAATGATATTTAGTGCTGAATTTTGATAGTTTCCTATTTTAAGACTTTTGTTTTTGCTTTTGCAATTTCTGTGGCTATTTCATGTGGCTGCTTAAAGTTTAATGATAATATTGTATATTATTGTCTATTTTTAGGTATTGTATCACTATACCACAATCAGAAAGATGAAGTTAGAATCACTACCTGGTTAAAACATGTTTCAAAAAATGTAATGTCATCATTGCAAGTTAATATTGTGTATCATCTTACAAAACAAGTCAATTTTAGACTTTCCTTATGTTGTCATTTTAAAAATATAGGTATATTAAAAAGTTTTTAAAGAATATCAAAATCATTGATATTAAGCCAAATTACTTTTCTCAACTGATTTTTTGCATTTTCCTCTTTTTTCTGATTATCTGAGTTATCTAAATTGAGAATTTAACACTAGGATGCTACATAAGGACTCTGACAGCAGCTACAAACTGTGCCGTAATTCTCCACTCCACCAGTGACTACAGATAGCATTTTGGATGCAGTGTTTTCCCCTTTCTCTTAATAGACATGGTATTTTCCAAAATAATCATACAAACATTATTTCAATATACATATTTTGTTCAGAAAACACAGAAAAATATTTTTAAAATACAATTATTTTAAATGCTGATTTTAGGCCCTTTTAAACCAGAATTAAATACGAAGCAAGAATAAATAAAGAAATGGTATTTTCCCTAAATCTTTGTAAGCATTTAAATAGATTTATTCACTTAAAAATAGTTGTTTAGAAACCTAATCACTTACACTGACTAGTACTGCAGCTAATGTCTGTATCCCACTAGGAATCAAAAGACATGACCCAAACCTGCTATCAGCCTCAATTTCTTCAGAGCATATTAATTCATATTAAACACAGGGTTTACTTTCAGACTTCATGTCCAACATTCTCAGAAATTATCCTGAGTTCTCATCCTCAGAAATGTCCTGTTATTTTTTTGTTCTGGTCTTGAAGTTATTCATGAAATTCTACTATTAAACAAGAAGTTACTGTCTGTTCTCTCTATTCTAAAAAAAAAGACAGAAATATTTTATAAAAATAACTACAGCAATGTCAGCTGGAATACCACATCTCTATCCAAACAATGCTTAGATTTGGACGCATTCCAATAAATATGTATAAATAGTGTCCAGATGCAAACTACAATAATTACAAAGATTAAAAAAAGCAGAGCTGCTAGAGGAAGCATATTTCAAACCAGTTCTTTTTCTGGGATTAGAAGACTGATTCCAGACCCCAGAATCAAACATTTGGAAACTCCTGTGCTGCTCACAGGCCTCACAGGCATCTCTGTCATGTAGTCCTGTTTGGTCTGGTAAGTTACAATTTGCACTGATTCTTTCAGTCTTGTGCTAGATTGCCAAGAGTTTTTGAACTGGAATTTTTGTTTAGCAAAACTTTCTGAATAATGGCTTTCTAGATACTATGGAACTCCCAGCTTTTTCAGCATATGTGTATGCTAAAAAAATATTACTCCATTATAAGACAATTTCACCTTTTGCAAAACAAAGCTAAATATCTGTATTTTGACATTAAGGTAAAATTTTAAATTCAAATTTTGAACTTTTAAATCCTTTAATTTTTGTACATTTTCCTTTTAGTTTGAGTTTTCAGAAACTTGGAATGTTTATTTTCTTTTTCCAGTTAACAGTATAACTTATTTGCTTGGTGTAATACTTGAAAAATGTATTTGTCAGAAAAGGAAGAAAAATTTACCTAACTAAAAATTATTTAGCCCAATGTTTATGTCAAATATAGGTTCAGATTTTGGTAACTGAAATGTGAACAAAATGGATACTTTTGGCACTTGTTAGCTCAAATCTTATAGAGGGAGGAAGCGTAAAATAAATGAATAAAAGGGAACTATTTCTAAAAATTATAAATAGGCAAAACTTTCTCATGACTTACATATCATAGTATATATAATATTTTTTCAGCATAGGAGAAAAGTAATTTACAAAATTAATATGAGAGGAAACAAAGAAAAGGATGATTACACTAAGTTCATTTTTGTAATTCTTGATAAATCAACACAAGAAACTTTTCATCTTATATGATAGGAATACCTTGGGTTGTGACATTAAGAGAAATCAGATCGAGATCTAAGGAATGGTTCACACCCATTTTCATGTTTTCAACATGCTCTTTGCTAGTACAACATTTTAAATGAGGCCTCTGTAACTCAAGGGATATTTTCTACATTTAATTATTTCACTATTCTCCTAGTTGAGAGTAAATTTATTGTTTTTTGGGAAATGATTGTTCATAACTACTTCAGTGTTTGGTGGGTATATGATGTTTGAATTTAACTGTATATGCTAGGACCTAGTTAACTAAACATAAGCTTATGGTAAGCCTTGACTCTTCTGTTTCATTAATGACACCAAAAGTGAATGGTGCACATTTTCTAAAATCTGGTTAAGTGTCATATGACTAGAAACTGCTGTCAGAAGATATATCTCTGTGAATATGATAATTAATGTAACAATGAAAAGATGGATGATCTTAAAGTAAAAGCTGAAGATTTAAGAGACATAGTCACCCCACACAGTTGAGATAATACTAACAAGGAGCAGGAATCATCGATAATGTTCAATCCACTTTGCAGGTGTAAAGACAAAGTTTATGAACACCTAGACTCACACTTTACTTACTGCACCTAGTAAAGTTGCTAATTATCTATATCAATATCTGTATCCATATCTGTATTTGTATCCTTCAAAAAGAGTGATTCTTAAACTAAATACTGCTTCACACTTGTGACTGAAGTTCTCCCCAGATAAGATTAAATTATGAGGCAATTTTCTTGCATTATGCAGAACTCTAGTGACTGTTGTTTGCAAATCTCGTCTTCCATAAGAACTTGCAAAAACATAAATAGAAACTCTAGCAAAAATTTGACAAATCTGATGTTTTAGAGCTCTGTAAATAACTGAAGCTTACAGCAATTTGAAGACTCTTTTTAAAGAAAAATCTGGGTAAAAATATTAATGTATCTAATCCATATGCCTGCCTAGCTGCCATCATGAAAGCCTTCATACATATCAGTTTTGGAATCAGTGTAACCAGGAAAATCAGGATGTGTTACTTGTGCAAGAAGATGAGTGTGGAGTCCCTCAAAAATTATGGTCAAGGGCCAGGGTATAGCTTAGTGGCGTAAGTGCCTGCCTGGCCTCTGCAAGGTCATGAGTTCTATCCCTGGTACCAAAAAATAAAAACCAAAAATCGCTGTTTAGCTTACCTGCCATATTCCCTAAAAAGGCCACAGTCACAGCCTTCATTTTATTTGACCTGAGTCAGATCTCTGTCAGTGAGGAAAGCCCTGTCTGTAGGGTGTGTGTTGAAAAAAATCAGTGGCTGCTGTTTTACTTACCAGCATCCTGAGGGAGTGAGGCTATGTGCTATGTAGAAAACTGTCCAAAAATCTTTAACAGAGATATCTGAAAGATGAGGTGCCCAGAGTGAGCTTTGAAAATATTAATATATTCTCAAGAAACTAAAAAGTTGTTCTTGTGATCATGGTTGTATGTATCTACAAAAAAAGCCTGGGAATCTTAGAAGGCTTTGACTCATATTGTAACTCTGCACATGAAGAAAGTGAGGGGTTGGGTAGAGTTGGAAAGTTCTCAGAGAATTATTGAACATTTATCCCAGCACACGGTGGAATCTTTCTTGAAGAATTATTTTTTTCTGGCTACTTTTGTACTACTATCTGTTATTTAGCTAACCAGAAAGTCAACTACTTTGACAATGAAGAATTCACTTTACCTAATTGGTCAAGGAAGATCATTAAACAAATTAACAGGATTATCAAGAAAACCAAGGAAATCCATAAAGTGAGTGAGTTTATTTCTACAATTGTTATATTACATTAGTGAAATTAGTTATATTACATTAGTGACCAATATCCAAAAAAATTATGAGACATGTAAGATTGTTTGAGTATACACAAGAATAGCTAATAGAAATTTTGTCTCATACACTCACATGTTGGACTTACTACACAAGCATTTAAGTAAACATTACAAATTTGAAAAAAATTTATATCTACTGTCTTAGTTACTTTTTACTCATCGCTGAGACAAAATACCTGATGCCCAAAGTTGGGAAAGGAAAGGTTTATTTCTTACAGTTTTTTGGAGGTTTCAGTCCACACTAAGTTGGCTCCAAGGCAGGGTGGCATGGTGGGGCCACAGTTCATGGTGGCTGCAAACAGCAAGGTGGAAACCGGCAAGAGAGAGAGACATACCTTCTTCCTGCCATTACATCACATCCTAGCTCCACCCCTAGGAGGGTGTAGCACTGACATCACCAATCCAAGCACTAGACAATGAACCAGTCACAAATGTACAATGCAAATACATGAGGGCTGGGGGCCACCGACATAAACCATGAAATCTACTAATTAAATGAAAATAGAGCAAGAAGGACTGTTCAAATAAAAATTTCAAAATAGAGAAAAAAGATAGAAAAAATGAATCTGACAATTTATAGAATTTTGAAAGGTCATTATACAATTGGAAAACTGGTAGTACTAGCAAGTTTAAGCTAGATGAAGAAAGAATTAGTTAGCTTAAAGAAGGGCTGAAATGGCAAGCAGAAGCACCAAAATAACAGCAGGATTTGGAGACAGATTTACTTACATCAAAGGGCACTGCTAGGATCACTCCTAAAATATCAGGCCCTGATTTCTAGCAGTCCACGGCTTATATGAAACAAGCAAGCAGCAAATATACAGGCAGAATGGATTGTCAATTGGTGATTGGTTTATACAATGTGCATCACAGTGGCCAACTTTTCCTAAGAGACAGGAGCATCCCTATCAGAAACAGGAACTATCACCTAGGCAACTAATAAACTGAAATACACTGGTTGGGGGGACATTTTCTGCTAACTTAACCCCCTCTTTTAGTTTCCATGGCAAAGTTTTGATGGGAATATGACATGTGATCTTCTGAGACAAGGCCAAACTAGAATTTAGGGTTGTCAGTGATCCTAGGATGGACTCTAGTGGAGGTCCCCAAGACTGTCTTTTTACAGAGCTCTCCCTAAATTGCTGTATAGGAGGAGTCATAATTTAGGCCTGCCTGTTCTGTAAAATTACCTTGGCAAGGTAGAGATGGAGTTAATCTGATCTAGGAGAGTGTCCATTGTGACTTAGACACTCACCAAATATTGCTCAAGTGTTTGGCTGATTGTTCTATTCTCTTGGGGCAACTCTCTGTAGAGTTTAAGGAAAAAAAAACAGCTACAGTGGGCAGGGAAGCAAGGACTGGGGCAAGCATCCTAAAAAGAAATAAAACTCAAGGGAACATGTATGGAGCAATCCCGTGAATGGTGTCCTCCGGTTTTAGTCATGTGTGTGCTGTCTCTTCAGAGTGAGCCTCAGAGGAGCTGTCCAGGTAAACTTTCTGGTGGATCTAAGGCTGGATTTCTGAAACTTGCAGAGGTAGTTAATGTGTACCTGGATTATATATGTGTGCAGGAATGTCTACAGACATAGCTGACCTTTTAAATGACTACAAGCTGTCTCTGTAGGCTCATGTTGTATTTCTGAGTGATCTATCTATGTATCTTTAAATGGAGAGTGTCTACTGTATTGCATGAAGTCAGGGCCAATGAGAAAGACAATGAAGCCTGAACTGGCTTCAGGACCATAGGTATCAGCACTGTAGTGTGAGTTGGTAGAGCAAATGATCAAGGCAGACATGGTTCTGATCTTCGGGACATACTAGGTAAAATTGTTCTAGCTAGAGTTGATGATTCAGTCAACTGGATCCCCAGAGGGGACTTAAGCTTCTGGACCAGATTATTTTGTGTTGTTTGGAAGCAAATCTCAACAGCAATGTGCTGCGAAGATCATTCCTTTGGGAGATTTTTGACCAAAATAGTATTGTCCGAGATGAACACGCATATCTAACCCATTAGGCTTCATTCTTAACAGAGTTACTTCCATCTGTAAATGGGGTGTTCCCAGTGTCTGTCAGGGAGCCCTTCTTTAGAACGGTTCATCCCAATACAGCATGTGGCAAGTTAGGTCTTGGTCTATGGTGAGCTTGTTGGCTTTTGTGATCTGAAGGACAGCAGCTGTTAGAGCCAGGGGAAAGGGGGAAGGCAGCCCTTAGAGGCCACTGAGTACTCCCAGAGACCGATAGTCTGAGTAACCATCACTGAACCTCTGGGAGGGTGAGTCCAGGTGAGTTTGGCTTTCAAGTCCAGACCTGGGGTCTTCATATTTAAAGGCAAAAAGGGACTGGGGACAGGAGCCAATCAAAGGAAGAAGAAGATATATTTTAGGTCCAGGTAGGTGTACCAGCAGGCCCCAAGTGGCAGACAACTAAGGCAACAAACGTGGAGGGCAACTGCCATGCACTGGCAGGTTGGAGATCTTGAACCAGCTTTATGGTCAGGAGAGGTGTACTGTTAGATGTAGGTGGGGCTCGCCTTGGTACTGAGCTTGATCAGCAATGGGGCATGATGACAGCATGTCGTGGGGGTAAGTCCTTTGTCCCTACTTCTGCAAATGAGTGTCTCGAAATTTGAGGGTTATGATTATCAGGCATGTCAGGCTGATGTAGGTGCTATTCTTTCTCCTGGGGTACAGTCAGTTTCAATATCAAGTCTGGGACAGTGCACTTGAGTGTGAGAGAGGCTGGTCACATCCCAGGAGAGGCAAAGTGCCCTCAGTCAAGTATAGGAATGCATATTTGATAAAGCAGGATCTGCTATGGAAGAATTTCTTTCCAGTGGGGCCTCCAGTGGGCAACTTCAGTAACTTTAGACATGTTCATCGGCCTCTTGCCTCCCTCTGAGGTCTATCAGAGCAGTGCAGGGTTGAACTAAGGCTTCATGGCCCTCTGTCACATTACAGTACCAATTTAGATGTTCTCAGGATAGAACTGTATTCACCAATCATCAGGATCAACCATGATGGTGGGGAATTTTGACTGCCAAGCCTTGGGCCCCATCTAAAATACTGTGGTACTTTCCAGTATGAAACAGTCAGGAGGAGCTGCTGACAGCAGAGTAAGAAGCTATGGTGTAGGAGACAGAACTACTAGTGGTGGTGTTGTGGTTATTTAGCAGCTTGGGATGGATGAAAGTAAGGATGCAGGTCAGACTCAGGGTCCTCAGGCAGAACAAGATAAAGGTACCCTGGCTTGGGCTGTATATGAGAGCCTCTTAGATGACATTTTGGGTTTGTTTGGATGACTAGGATTGCTTTCTTGTCATGCAGGACACAGATGTGCAACCAAAGTGGGAAATTTTTTAACTCCTTAAGGCAATTAAGTTCAAGAGGGCTGGCCTTTCATCTCAGGATTTTCCCAGTTGAGGAGGCTTATGGGAGCAATTTGCAAACAGAGGCTGCATTGTTAATGACACAGAGATCTTGCCCAAAGTGAGTAACACTCTAACGGGGTGAGGTGTTACGGGATGCCTGCTTATGCTTAACATGACATCTGACAGCAATGGGGGTTGTGGTGAAACAGCATGGTGGATAACCAGGCCTGAAAGAGAGTCTTTAGTTCATACCTCTGGGGGTTGGGGGGAGAGAGTTTATAGAACTTCAGGATTGTGGTTATCTGTCTCAGGCTGATGGAGGCATCTTTTTATCAGAGAACAGTTATAGTTGAATATGCAGTGTAAAACACGAGGGAGGCTGATGGCTTGGTGCCAAGGAGGTGTCCTCCCAGGCTTTAAGACTGTGCCTGGCACAAGGGGTAAGGGGCATGAGTCTCTGTTGCCCCAGTGATAGTAACTTGTTGACACATGGAACTTTCAAAGGCAGAGAGTTCTGTTCCATTTCTACCAGGAAAGTCACAGGTTGGCCCCTGACTTTTGCAGACCATGGGCTTTTGGGGCCCCAATTTGAGAGATTTCAGGCTGTGCTATCCATCCAGGGCCAAGAGGGTGAGGAGGTACAGTTTGAGGTGGGCCTGGATGGTGTCATGGTTTCTGTCAGTGGCCCCCAAGCCTCATGCCTTTGCATTATGATTTGTGATTGGTTCATTGTCTAGTGCTTGGATTGGTGGTGTCAGTGCTACACCTTCCTAAGGGTGGAGCCAGGATGTGATGGAATGGCAGGAAGAGGGGGTGTCTCTCTCTCTTGCCAGTTTCCACTGCTGTTTGCAGCCACCATGAACTGCAGCCACACCATGCCACCCTGCCTTGGAGCCAACTGAGTATGGACTGAAACCTCCAAAGAACTGTAAGAAATATACCTTTCCTTTCCCAAATTTGTGCATCAGGTATTTTGTCTCAGTGACAAATAAAAAGTAACTAAGACAGAATTTGGTACCGAGGAGTGGGGTCATTGCTGTGACTATACCTG
>PVJX010034477.1:0-18915 GCA_004027295.1 Dolichotis patagonum | reverse complement strand
ACTCTGATGGTGATTTCTTTTGAAGTGCAGAAACTTTTCAATAATACGAGATCCCAATTGTTGATTCTCTGAAGCATTTCCCATGCAGTTTGTGTTTTGCTCATGAATTCTCTGCCTATCCCTATGTCTCCAAGACTTCTACCTACCCTATCTTCCAATAGATTTGGTGTTTCTGTTTTAATGTTTAGGTCTTTGATCCGCTTAGACTTTAGTTTTGTGCATGGTGATAGGCATGGATCTAGTTTTAGTCTTCCACATGTGGAGAGCCAGTTTTTTCCAATACCATTTATTAAAGAGGCTATCTTTCTTCCATTGAACATATTTAGCCCCTTTGTCAAATATCAGATGGCTGAGTGTCTTTGTACTTCTACTTGCATCTTCTAATCTGTTCCATTGGTCCTCAGGTCTCTTTCTTTGCCAGTACCATGCTGATTTTATCAGTATGGCTTTGTAGTACAGTTTCAAGTCAGGAATTGAGATGCCTCCTGTCTTGCCTTCATTGCCCAGAATTGCCTTTGCTATTCTAAGTTTCTTCTGTTTCCAAAAGAATTTTAGGAGTGTTTTCTCTAGATCTGAGGTTTGTCAATGGTATTTTGATTGGGATTGCATTAAATCTGTGTAACAGTTTTGGGAGTATGGCCATTTTCACAATGTTGGTTCTTCCTCACCAAGAGCAAGGAATATCTTTCCATTTTCTAATATCCTCTTCAATCTCCTTTTTTAGCATAGTATAATTTTCAGCATATAGGTCTTTTACATTCTTAGTTAGGTTGATTCCTAAGTATTTCATTTTTTTAGATGTAATTGTGAAGGGTGGTATTTCCATAATTTCTCTCTCAGTGACTTTCTTGTTTGTGTACAGGAATGCTATTGATTTTTGCTCATTGGCTTTGTAATCAGCTACACTGATGAATTTGTTTATTACCTCTATCAGTCTTTTAATGGAGTGTTTGGGGTCTTCTATATAGAGTATCATGTCATCTGCAAATAGTGATAATTTAACTTCTTCCTTTCCTATCTTTATTCCTTTTATTTCTCTCTCTTGTCTGATTGCCCTGGCTAGTGTATCCAGAACTATATTCAAAAGGAGTAGTGATAGTGGACTTTCTTGTCTTGTTCCTGATTTTAAAGTGAAAGGTTTTAGTTTTTGTCCATTTAATATAATATTGGTTGTTGGTTTGTCATAGATGGCCTTTATAAGGTTGAGGTAGACACCATGTATTCTGAGTTTCTGAAGGGTTTTTATTATGAACACGTGTTGAACTTTATTGAAAGCTTTTTCTGCATCTGTTGAGATGACCATGTGGTTTTTGTTTTTGGCTCCATTGATATGGTGTATCACATTTATTGATTTGTGTAGGTTAAACCATCCCTGCATTCCTGGAATGAGCCCACTTGGTCATGATGTATAATCTTCTTGATGATTTGCTGCATTCTGTTTGCCAGTATTTTACTAAGAATCTTTGCATCAGTGTTCATTAGTGAGATAGGCCTATAGTTCTCCTTTTTGGTTGGGTCTTTCTCTGGTTTTGGTGTGAAATTGATGCTTGCCTCTAGGAATGATTTACGGAGGACTGCTTTCTTTTCCATTTCATTGAAGAGTTTAAGTAGTATTGGCATCAAATCTTCTCAACATTTCTTGTAGAATTCAGCTGTGAATCCATCAGGACCTGGAATTTTCTTTGTTGATAAGTTTTTTATTATGTTTTCATTTCAATAGCTGATATTGGATTATTCAAAATTGCTATATATTCTTGGTTGAGTTTTGGTAGTTCATATGTTTTTAGAAATCTGTCTCATTTCTTCTGTGTTTTCCTCTCTATGTGAGTATAGATTCTTAAAGTAGGTGTTCATGATCTTTTGAATTTCTACTTGATCTGTGATAATTTCCCCCTTTTCAGTCCTTATTGTGTGGATTTGGGTTTTCTCTTTCTTTTTCTTTATAAGATTAGCTAGAGGTTTGTCAATTTTGTTTATTCTCTCAAAAAAACCAGCTTTTTGATTCATTAATTCTTTGTATTTTTTTTTAGTTTTGATTGCATTGATTTCTGCTCCAATCTACTATTTCCTCTCTTCTATGAGCTTTGGGTTTAACCTGCTCTTCTTTTTCTAGTAGCATGAGATGAAGCATTAGGTTGTTTATTTGTGCTCATTCTATTTTCTTTATATGACTATTTATTGCTATATATTTCCTTCTTAAGACTGCTTTCATTGCATCCCACATATTACAATAGGTTGTTTTCGCATTTTCATTAAATTGTAAGTATTGCTTTATTTCTTTCTTAATTTCATTGGTAGCCCATTGGTTGTTTTAAAGGTTGTTTAATTTCCATGTATGCATGCAAGTTTTGCAATTTCTTTTGCCATTAATTTTCAGTTTCAGTGCGCTATGGTCAGATAGTATTCATGGGATAATTTCAATACCCTTGCATTTAATTAAGAATGTTTTATTGGATAATACATGGTCTATTGGAGAATGTCCCGTGTGCAGCTGAGAAGAATGTGTATTCTGCTGTGGTTGGGTGGAACACTCTGTAAACATCTACTAAGTCCAGTTACTCGCAGATATGATTCAGTTCTATTACTTCTTTGCTGACTTTTTGTCTAGTTGATCTATCTCTTTGTGACAATGGGCTGTTAAGATCCCCTGTAATAATTGTGTTCTTGTGTATTTGGTTTTTCATATTCTTTAGTATCTGTGTTATATAATTGTGTGATCCTGTGTTTGGTGCATATATATTTATAATTGTTAGTTATTCCTCTTGAATTTTTCACTTACAAGTATGTAGTGACCTTCTTTGTATCTTTTAACCATTTTAGGTTTGAAGTTCACATTGGCTGCAAATAGAATAGTTACCCCTGCTTTTTTCTGGGTTCCTGTTACATGGAATGCTGTTTTCCATCCTTTGACTTTTAATCTGAGTTTCCTTTTGGGTCAGATGTGTTTCTTGTGTACAGCATATTGTGGGGTCATGTTTCTTGATCATTCTGTCAACCTACTTCTTTTGATAGTTGAATTGAGACCATTTACAGTTATGGATATCACTGATATGTACTGGCTCTACTTTGCCATGTTATGTTCCAATAGTTTGATTTCTGCTTTTCCCCCTTATTTAATTGCTTGTCCTACCTGGTGGTTTCTCTCTGTTGTTCTTGATATTGTGGTCATTTTTATCTCTATCTAGTATGTCTTTCTACACTCTTTCTAGTTTTGGTTTGGTGGACATAAATTTCTTCAGTTGTTCTTTGTCATGGAAGTATCTTGTTTCTCCATTAAATTTGAATGAAAATTTTGCTGGGTACATCAGTCTGGGTTGAAAGTTGTTTTCTTTTGGGGCTTGAAATATCTCATTCCAATCACATCTTGACTTGATGGTTTGTGCTGAAAATTCTGCTGTGATTCTAATGGGCTTTCCTCGATAGGTGACTTGTGTTTTTTCTCTAATAGCTTTTAGTATTCTCTTTTTATGTTGTATGTCTGAGATCTTAATTATTATGTGGCTGGGTGTAGATTTATGTTGGTTGTGACTGTTTGGCATTCTGTATGCCTCACTTATATGCATATAAGATTTTTTCTTCATGTTTGGGAAGTTTTCTCCTATTATTTCTGTGAATATTTTAGATATGTCATTTGTATTGACTCCAGCTCTTCACTAATGCCTATTAATCTTATATTGTTGCTCTTGGCATCATCTTGAAGCTTCTGGATTGTCATTTCATGCTGCTTTGTTATTTTTAAAAGTTCTATCCTTTCATGATCACTAATAGCAATCCTGTCCTCAAGGTCTGAAATCCTATCCTCAGCTTCATTTAAATGGTTTTGCATGCTTTGGATTGAATTTTTTGTTTCTTGGATGTCTCTTTAAGTTTGTTTCATGAATTCTGTTTGTTTTCTATATTGTTCATTCAAGGTTTCAATCAGCTTCCCATGTTCCTGTACTTTTTTCTCTATTTCTTCTTTAGCTGTGCTCAGCAACTCCTTTACTAAGGTTGTTATTTCTATTTTTACTTGGGAGAGTACTTCTAATTTGATTTCCTCTATGGCCTCACAGAGTTGGTTTTTTTTTTTTTTATTTCATTCGCTATATTTTCAGAGATTCCTGGTGTGTTACCTTTGGAGTCCTCCATTTCAATGTCTCCTGTACTTGCACCTGGTGGACTGATCTTTGAGATTGCATTCTGCCTTTTCATTTTGCCATTTTCCTCTTTCAAGTTAGCGTTTGGTTCATCAGACCTGTTAGTGTGAACTGTTGGTAGTGTGTATCTTGGTGACCTACTTTAACGTTGATGTTTGTCTAGTTGCTAGGTCCCACAATGAATAGGTCCAGTCACCTGACTCCCTGCTGCAGGGCCTGTTGGGTGAGTCCTGTATTCTTCCTGGGCTGACAAGCCTAGTAGTATTGATGTAGGTCTGTTTTTAGTTCCTGATAGTACTTTATCTTCAGGTTATTCCAGGTCATCAAATCTCCCTGTCTATAGTGTTTGTGTCGGCTGAGGCCCTACTGTGTCCCTATTGTGTGCCTGTGTGTCTCATAAGCCCTTTTGATTTTCTTCAAGTTGGGGGAGTCCTTTTTAACACACTCCTCACTCTGCCTGATGTTTTCTGTGTGTAAGAAGGAGTCATCTTCACTCTTGTCAGACTTACCAAGGTCTTACAGTTCATTGGAGGGAGCTTTACTACTGCCCCTATTTATCCACTGTACACCTCTATTTTAGGGGCATATTCACCACACTGACTGGAGCCAGCTTATATCTTGTTGTGGTGAGGCAGTCACTTAATCTTCCTTCAAGGTAGCACAGATAATCCGCTGTATTCCAAGGTTCCTCTGAGTGCAGAGTTCCAAGTTTGTCTGGTGCGTGCTGTGGTTCTGCCCACCATTGGAGCACGTGCAGCCAGGGCCCTGGGTAGGCTCCCAGCCAGCTGGCCACTTGGGGTTTGCCGAGCACAATCTAGCCAGGCCTGCTTATCCTTCTTGTGCACCTTGGGGTGGTTTCAGATACAGGGCATGGTCTTACTGCCTCATGAGTGCAGAGTTAACAAGTTTGCCTGGTGCACATTGTGGTTCCCCCCACCATTGGTGCGTGCAGCCAGGGCCCTGGGTGGGCTCCCGGCCAGCTGGTGGCTTGGGTTTCACAGAGCAAAGTCCAGCCAGGCCCACTGATCCCTCTTGCACACCTTGGGGCATGGTCTTCCTGGATCATTCAAATTTAGATTCAATCAAGGAGCATGTCTTGGACTGGGATGCTATCAACAGACAAGTGTCCAGCCCTGTGTTAAGTAATAAGAAGAGGTAATTGCTGGGTGCAGGGCACATCAGTCAGGGGAGACTGGAGAAAATGATGAGATTTGAGGGAGAGATAAAGGACATGCAGTTTTAAGACAAGCTAGAGAGCATGGATGAGCATGGAGAAATTTCTGGAAAAAGGAAGAGTGACATACACATGTAGGCAGGTGTAAGCTGGGGATCCAGTTAGACACATGCACTTAAAGCACTTCCCTAACAATTCTGAGTAGAGAACATGGTCAGAAACCAACTCCTGGACATTTTTGTTTTGATAGAAAAACAACACAAGGAAGAAAGAGACAGTGATAGAAATGTGGCTGAGAAACAAAAGGTAATACATCTTGGAAGCCAAGAGAGGCAAAGCCCTGGCGTGTCTGGAAGCTGAAAACTGAAGATGAAAGCAGCCTAAGAGGATGACACAGATGTGCTTGGGGTGCACCCTCACTCCCCGCAGTTCATCAGAGCTCCAAGTGCCCAAGGCCACCCAAGATGCCCACATTGCAAACCTCCAAGAACTGGGACCCTGGAAGCCTCTTTCGGCTTGCTGTCCTGAAAGTTCTTTAGGCACAATCGAATTTCAGAAGCGCAGCTTCCGATGTGTCCTGATGAGTTCCTCTTATCACATACCATCTTCTCCAAGAGCACTTTCCACCCTTCCTCCTCCTTCCTGCCCATAACAGAGACTTTTCTCCTCTTCCTAAAATAAGGGAAAACAAAACACAAAGAAAAGGGATCCTCATTTAAATAAACCATTCCTGTTTTCTACTTCATAGTTTTAAATTTTATAATGTCTCAAATTATAAGTGAACTGCAATCTAGAATCTGGTCTCAACAAAAGACCAGTGTTTAAGGACCTAAATCTACCACCCACAAACTTCTCCACCACCTGCAGCAATGGCACACTTCAAAATCATCTCTTAACTACAGAAGTGGGGACTTTCCATCCTTAGTCTTCTTGCCCACCAGCAGCACTCTGGAAATTTAATTCTTGGGATATTTTAATATTGTACCATGTAACTTCACATTTCCTATTTCCCGGGCTCTCTTATTCTATGTCCCCATGACAAATAAGTGTTTCTAGATTCAACTCTCCATCTCTGCTCCATTCCCTTCCATTCTTTCTTCTCCAAAAATCACATCCAGGACTGGGGCCATAGCTCAGTGGTACAGTGCCTGCCTGGCAAACACTAGATCCTGAGTTTGATCCCCCCCCAAAAAAAATCATCCATAAGTTCTATTTCAGCAGTTATCTGAGTAAATAATCACAACACCCAGACATGACTCAAATCTCACATGGCAACGCATCCAAATGAACACTTCAAGTTAGATGTATCAGCTGGCATCCAGGCATTTTCTCCAGCTCTTCAACCTCTTTTTATGAATTTCCTTTTAGCTTTCTTTTTATTTATGAATAAGCCTCTGAAACTCAAGCCATAAAACCTAAGGTCTTCACAAGGTACCGCTGCTAAAAATTCTATGATTTTTCAAACCGTGGGTCCTTTACCTAGACTTTGGTTTTCATTCCTGCTCTTGTTTGTATGGTTCATGTTCCAACCCCATTGTGCCCTTCAGAATATTAAGTGTCCACTCACAGTGACTTTTTAATGGATTTGAAAAAAATGGATGAGAAAAATGTCCCTAGAGAAAATCTGGAGACGAGATTCTAATAATCTCCCTTTTAGAGCCTCAGTATGCTGACCTGTAAAATGGTAATGAGAACACTGCTTACTTCCTAAGGCAGTTCGAGGATTACAGACTGAATATTCCTAAAATCTGTGCGTTGCATTTTATTATTATTATTATTATTATTATTATTATTATTATTATTATTATTATATCTCCATCTTACTTCTTTCCTAAATGATTAGTGCATGTGTTATAGAGGAACCCAAGGGCCTCACTCATGCTATGGAGGTGCACTACTACTGAGAATAACCCTCCACATCTCCATTTTTGGGGCCTAAACAATTTCAGATTATTCTTTAGGTCAGGGTATGAAGAGGAAGGCGGAGAGCTAACCAAAATTGTGAAGCAAAGCCAGTTTCCCCAACTTATTGAGCCCCTTGAGTATTTTTCCTCCTGTCAGAGCTGTGGCTCCACGCAGATTTGACTCTGACTTGGCTGACTGACAAGAATCGTTCTCCCTCCATGGGATCTCAGGCATGGGTTCTGTGTGCATGCACGAGAACGCTGTTGCAGAGAACAGCTTTGAGCAGCAGTCACCTTCCCCAGCACCTCTGAAGTCACCTCCAAGCTTTCTCCTCCACTGTCCTCTGGGGTGGCCTTGGAGAGCTTGAGAACAAGCTCAGAAGTAGCAGAGTCAGTGTTTCCTACGCTCGTGCCACCCACAGGCACGATGCTCCCGCTCTGGCACCAGCCGTCAGCAGCCAGGACGGGCTGTTCCCGGGTGAGTCACTCACTGCTGCCTCGGGAGCTTTAGAAGAAAGGATGAATGGTGTGAAGTCCTCAAGCTGAACAAAGGTTTGGTGCTGCTTTATTCATTCATTAAAGTAATAACTTCACTGCCCCAAAGTCCTTGGATGAGCCCATCACTCTTAATGACTGTTAATAATTATTTAAAATGCAGTTACAGCAAAAATGACCAACTAAACCAAAAGGGAAAATTAAGCACTGTAGATGATGGGAGAATGACACGTGGAGTTATAATTCAGTTAAGAGATAATGACCAAAGTGCAGAATATCCACAGTGATAAGGAGGGAAATCAGGAAAGCTTGAAAACTGCTTTTTTTTTTGGCTTGAAAACAACATTAAAACTGTGATTTCATGCAGTATCATGACGTGGTAGTGGGCTGAGTATGTGCTCGGTTTACAGTGCAATGCACCCACATCCCCCAGCTAGGAAGAGGCCCTGAGGACTTAACACACAGCTTAAAACTTAATCATCGTAAAATCTATGAAAGTATGAAATGATCGTCATTGTGCAGGTGAACGTGATGGGACTCACAGAAGTCAAGAATGTTATTCGAGGTAAAAAAGCAGAACTGGTTTTATATTCAGGTTTATATCATCCCAGAGCTGCTCTTTCAATATCTTTTGAAAATGATTTTAATGGCACATGATATTCCTAGTAGAGGGTATTTCACTTTTGCTTGTAAAGTGCTGGAATCTTTGTTTAGAATGCACTTCACATGCATGGCCTTCAGATCAATAAACTGAACCAGGACTCCTAAACTTCCTTCTCTTTCCATCTCCAGCTCCTACCTCACACAGAAAATCACATTTACTTCCAGTACTATCTATCAATTAGTTTTAACTAGTAATGAATGCAAATAAATGAAATAATGTAACATTTTTCTTTAGTTTTGTGAAATTCAGCATATTGTTATACAGGCTTGCAAGTAATTAATTTTTCACTGCCATGTAATATTCCACTGTGAGACTATACAGTAATATATTTATTCATTGTACTCATTCTGTGATGGAAAAAGATATGAGGTGTTTCTTGTTTGTCACTATTATAAATGAATCTGTATTCTTGGTGAACTTATTTAACATTTCTGTTCGTATCTGTATCTAGGAATGGAATTGTTGGGTCATGGAATGTATGTATCATCAGCTCTACTGAATAATGCCAAACAGTTATCCAAAGTGGTTTTACTAATGAACTTTCCCACAGGTAGTGTGTGAGATTTTCGGTTCCACTTCTTTGTCAATACTTGGCAACAGTCTATCATTTTCATTTAACATGTCCTAGGACTGCTTTGGTCTCTCCAGAGATTTTAATTTATATGGAGAGTCACTTTTTATAAGGAAGTCCTGTGCTTCCTTAGCTTCCTTCTTTTATGGTTGTATTTTATAGTTTGTATTTTTTTCAAGGTAGGAAACGAGAGTCCTTAAATTCATGTAGTGGACCTTGTACATCTATTTAATAGGAGCAGCTGCCTATTAACAAAATGGTACTGTTGAGTGATACCCAGTGTACGAATAACTACTTAAAAAGGAGGGAAAGAACCAGTGAGAAGCAGTGAGTAGAGATGCAGTAGATTGTTGCTATAGCCACGATCATCTACCCTGTTTGTATACATAACCTTTACCAGTATGACCTTCCTTCTCTCCAATCAGGTTTGGACTCTTTCTCCAATCCTTAAGTATGATTCACTTTGCTCTGTGAAATGCAGCAGTGACATTATGTCAGGTCGGCTAAGGACCCAAGACACGATGCATGCTTCCATTCATTTCTGTTGAATCTCCAGGAGCCCCAGGTGACCCAGCCTGGACTACCCTGCTGGACAATGATATGGACCATCACAGAGTGGCCCAAACTGCCACCATCCAGAAGGCCTGAGAAGAGACTCATGAAAGACCCTCACTGGGGTCAACTGAGCTTGTGACACATCAACAGAACGACCAGTCACTTGCAGGTTTATGAAAAATAATGAATAATTGTTTCAATCCTTTAATTACAAGACATTGTTGTATACAGTCCCCCTGAAGTAGGTCTTTCCTTCATTTGGCCTGTGCTTCTCTGCCCCAATCTGTGGCAGATGCAAACTCGAGTGAGACATGATTCTTTGCTTCCTTGATCCACCTCTACCACCTAAAAGACTCATGCAGAGGTGGAGCAAACCCAGACAAGCTCTTGGAAGCCCTACTGTACAATCCAATTTATTTCTGGATGATGGCTGCACACTGGTTCCCAAGTACAGCCCAAGGAAGCCAGGAATTGCCTGTGTCAGCACACGTGGTTCCCCTGAACTCTGATGTACTGCCAAATAGTCCTCCTCCCAAAGTAATCAAACCACTCTTTGCTGGTGATGAAAACAACTGCCTTTGATGTCTCCCTGGATCAGTGCTAAAGTATTTCCAATAAAGAAAATGACTACAAAATTCCTTTCTTGGTGAAGAAGCAATGTTTCAGAATGGGTGTGAGGATACTCTGAAATACACAACAATCAGCTGGGATCTTGCTAAGACTCAGGTCAAATCAGTAGGAGTTGGAGCCCAAGGTGCAGTGTTTCTAATTAGATTCTAGATTCTGGTGTGGCCTGTGCCACACCTCCAGCAGCACAGGTCTGCAAATGAGTTTTGAGTAAGTCCATCTGTGACCCAGTGCTTTCAGAGTCAGTGTTCTCATTTGCCCATGGGGCTGATGTAAGAATTATATCAGGCCATATGCTTAATGAACCAATTACAACCCTTAAGATTCAGGATATGTGGAGCTATTGTATGACACAGAGATGCACAATTGCCCAATCTTTCATCTGAAGTCTTCACAGAAACACATTCTAGTTTCTTCTTGGGATTTCCATAGCTGAGTAACTTCAATGTTTTCAGAAATCCAGGGCTGTGCTCTACTGACATTACAGTCAATCCTAAAGTGCAGGTAAGATATGCATTACAGAATGAAGTCATTGCCATATACTTTATGATGAGATGGGTTAAAAGTGTGAGGCCATCAGGAGGCTATCAGGAGACAGGACACTGATATAAAACCTGCACTATTTACCTTTTTCCTTCTCATTTACTTCACTGCTGTGATGTCCCCAGTCACATATGCCTCTTGTGTTAAAAGATGAATTTTAAAGTGGAATGAATTTGCCTACAGCAAATATACTCAGTAAATTTTCCAAATCTATTTTTCCCATGCAAATCATATCATCAGTCAGCAGAAAGAATCAGGTTTATGAACTGATGTGAAAAAACTCTATTAGTAGAGATATTCATCAAACTTTTGCTTCTCCAAGTATGGCCCAGGGACCACAAACATTAGCAAAACTGGGAAACTTATTAGGAATAAAGAATGTAATTATTACTCCATACATATTAAATCAAGATCTCTATGGTATGACCCCACTATGTACAAAATTTACCAACCTCTCCAGGTGATTTTGAAGCATACTAAAGTTTAAGATCCATGGCTTCAAGGCTTCAAACCAGTGTCAGTTTGGTCTTGTCAACATTTATCAGGAACATGAGATTTTGGGACAGGACCTAGGAAGAGAGAATTCATATTTTCACAAGATCCACAGTAGTTTAGCATGATTAGCAAGTTTAGCATTATAAATTGGGAAATGTGTCTCAATCCTGGAGCAAAACTTTGTCCCAATGTACTCAAAGGGAGGTGGTTAAATATAGTGCAGAATGAAGCAAAACACAAATAAATTATCTAAAAAAGTGTAAAACTATAAGTAGCATTGCCCTTGTATTGCATTGAAGAAAATAAGGAATGAAACATCTTGGCATTAATGTCTTTACACTTACTTGGCTGCTTAACAAAGTTCTGAATTGTACTATACTTTGGAGAATTGAGTTTTAGGCAATTCTCTTGCAACAACAAGCAGAAACAATGAAAAGACACCCAAGATTTGGAGACGGATTTCTTTATGTCAGTGGGCACTGATCAGGATCATTCCCAGAATCTCAGGCCCCAGTCTCTGGTGGTCTAGGGCTTTTATATGATGTACAAGCAGGAGGCACAAAGTAAGCACAAAGGTGAGACAGAACAGCCTGGCAGCACTTCTGATTAGCCAGCAGAGTGAGATCATCGGTTACAAAGGTAGATTAATGATCATCAGTTCTTGAAGCTTGGTACAATGTACAATCAGGCATTTTGTATGTTCAGGTACGTTCTCATGGTTACAGGGTCAAGAAAGTAATGACAGAGCCATGAAGCAGTTACAGAGCTAGGCAGTTTCAAAAGAACAAAGTTTTAAAAAGAACAATTTCTCTTGTACAGTTTTCCCCTTGCTAGAAGAAAATACAAAAACAATTTCATCTTAACAAAAAGGAGGAGGAGAAGGAAGAGGAAGAGGAGGAAAAGATACAGAAGAAGAAGAAGAAGAAGAAGAAGAAGAAGAAGAAGAAGAAGAAGAAGAAGAAGAAGAAGAAGAAGAAGAAGAAGAAGAGTTTCTCTGCCCCATCTCTGTCAGTTTAGATCAGACACTGAGACCAATAGGAAGTGAGGAGCTTTTGTCCTTCCAGTATGAGTGAAGCAGTCCTTCTTAAATTTCTATTCAAGGTCCTGGATTTAAAACTGACTACCTCTACCAGTTCCGATTTCCTCAGGTCCTAGATGCAAGAAAAGACTCCTGGGACAGGGGTGGCGTAGCTTTTTTTTGATACAAAAACCTCCTGGAAAAATGCTTCAGTGGGTCGCGTCAACCACTGACACAGCTTGCCCATTTCAAGTGCTGTACAGGTCTAGCCTATTTACACAGATAGATATTACGCCTAGGCTTGCCTTTGATTATTAACCAAAAAACTCAAATGGTCTGGGGACAAATGTGCAAAAGTAGGCTCTTGTTGGTATTTGAGTGATACCTGGTTTAATAATCATCCAAAGATGTAATTTTTTAAAATTAATATTTATCACTAAATTTATGTATTCACCTTCAGTAATACCAGCCATGATATGGATCTGAATCCTGTAAAAGAAAGAGTGAAGCAGGGAACTTTAGTACAGCATCTAAGACAACTGTCTTGTAAGGAAGGTCTGGCAAGGTTTCTAACACATTTGACCCAAAGTGCAGTCAGAGGAAGCCCATGACTTCCAGAAATGGGCCTTGCCTTGTATTTCTACTGTTCTCAGTGATTGGCCAGGAGCAGCCATGGTGCAAAGCTTTGGCATCCATATCATACAGTGGCATTAGAGACCCTTAATAAAGGCCTACAAAGCACAATCTCAAGGCCATGTTTTTTGTCCTCTTTTTTGGACTCAGAAACATTCAGTGGATGCTTAGTGTTTAAATAACCACATGCCAGTCTATGTGACATTTCATGGAGGACTTCACAAAATGAACTGCAGTCAATCTACATATTCACCTTAGGCATTCTACACCATCAAAGCAAGCTGTCAACTGTGCATTTCCCTAAAGGCTTTCCATTCCTCCTGGAGAAACAGCAAGTTTTTCCCAACAGCAACTCTGAGACTGTTGGGTAAAACTTCAACAATTGAGAGAAGATCCTCAAACAAAGCACTGAGTGCTGTTGGACAGCCAAGACAGGAAGAGACTGATGTAGCACAGAAGTGTGAAGTGATACGCATGGACTCTGACTTGAAACATCAAGAGGTTCTTGGGTAGTTCTGGAAAGTTTACTGAACTGTCTTCTGAAATATTTCCTGAGGGGACTTTGGCAAGGTTATTAATAAAGGGGAATGAGACAGACTGTGGGTGTTCTGTGACAACAAGAAGGCAAAAACAAAGACAGAGATAGAGAAGGAGGAGGAGGAGGTGAGGGAGAAGGAGAGGAAAAAAAGAAGGAATCTAAGGAGAAGAAAGGACTGGGAGGTCATGCATTTGCATGTCATTGCCTCATGTGTGACCTTGAATAAGTCATACAACTTTCCTTCCAAGCTATAACTTTCCCTCCTGTGAAATGATGGCCAAACTTGATTGCAATTCCCTCTATAGGTAGATTTTGCTTATTGAATGACATCATTACTGGTAAATTTTTGAAATATACAAAGGAAAGGTAATCACGTGAGTCAGACTCACTTTTCTAAGGAAAACAAAATTTATTTTAAGAAAATGAATGGATTGGAACTAGAAATAGAAAGCTTCAACAAAATAGAGAAGGGTAAGACAGGTGTTTTCTCTTGTAAAGTTTTTGTTCTAGTTAATCTTAATTGGCCACTGGATGGATTAAGAGATTTCTGGAGAAGAGATTAGATCAAGAAGCCAGTACGCTTATCAGTGGGTTAAGCTAGTGACGTGCAGAGCTGGGTGTGCTGTGAGGAGGCGGGGCTCATTAGAGGTGGATTTCTGGATGGGTGCCTCTGTAGGTTATGTCACTCTCTCGTGCTCCTCACCTGTGCTCTGCTTTCTGACCACCAAGAACTAAGCATCTTTGTTCACCCACACCTTCCACTATGGTATTTCTGCTGTTGAGCCAGCTCTTCATGAATTGAAATGTCTGAAACTGTGAATGAAATAATCTCTCCTTCTTTAAACTGCAGATATTGGGTATTTTGTCCCAACAAGGGACAAGCTGACCAATACTGTTTCCTTCTCATTTTCTTGAAGCTTACAGATTCCACCCTTTCTGGAATTTTTCATTTTAAATCTTCATCTATCATAGAGCAAAGGGAAGAGCCCTATTCCTGAGATCAGCCCTCCCTGAGAAACTGATCTGCCTGGAGAACCTAGAGCTATTTCCTGAGGAAGAGGCTTCGAATCTGGGCATTTCAGTAAAAACAGGGAGAAACTAGGTATGACAGGTGCACCTTATAAAGTAACATTATCAGTCAAAACCAGACCACAAAGCAGAAATTTAGAAACTTGTCATACTGCTTCTTCTCCTAATGGTCTGCACAGACTGGTGAAAACCACACAACTGTTATACCCCTCACTTTTCTTCCTGCAGGCAAAAAATGGATTATTGGAAAATTCAAATTAGATAATCTCTGTGAATATATGTTATAAACTCTGAGATATAAAGAAAGTCATAACTCTAGAAGGAATACCAGCAAGCAAGCAAGTTGAATTACTAACTTTCCTAGAAAATGAATATATGTCAATGAAAAAATTCATTCAATAGTGAGAAGGCATTTTCCAGGCTCTTTTATTCCGTCACCCAAAATCATTGACAAATTACCAATAGACATCGTGATTGATTAAACAAGCAGTGCTACGGTGATGGTAAAGGCTGTTCACTAATCTTTTCATAAAAAACAATGGCAAAGTAGGAGTTTCTTTTAACAAAGAATTGAGGGAGCCTTTAGAAACTAAAGAATCAGATTGTAAAGTCCGGAGCATTGATCCCTGTAACTGTAGTCTCCTTTAAAGCAGTGTTTTCAAAAGCCCGTTCCTTGGCAGACAAGCAAACCTCAGAGTGTATTCATGAAAGAACAGACAGAGGACTTGCAGAAACCTTTAAGACAGGAGGTCTGTGTTAGTTCTGTTTCTACAGGGCATCTGAGCTAAGATTATGGACTTCTTATCTCTAGGTCTCCCTTTCCTCAGCCACAAAACTCAGTCTATTTTTCAGGCCTAATTCTAATTTCTCTTCTATAAATAATAGATGGATCCCAAGGAAATTAATCAGTTCATAACCTCAAAGCCCATTTTTCCCTTCAGAATTTTTTTTTTAACTTTTGGTACAGGGGATCAAACTCAAGACCTCACACTTGCCAGGCTGGCACTTAAGCGACTGAGCTAAATCCCCAGCTCACCCTTCAGAAATATTAAGCAACTCTGAAAATGTTAAAATATGATAACATTGGTAAAGCAGTTGTCTGCCATCGTGATAATGTTACAATCATCCCCAAAATTTGTTGCTGAAAACCATTGCCACTTACGCTGCTGTGAATGTGCAAGCAGCCTGGACAGCTTGGCCCATGTGGCCGGAGTCTGGAATGTCTTGACTGGACTCATTCAAATGCCTGCAGGCAGGGATCATGCAGCAGAAGGATGGCTGGTTTGTCAGACTCAGCAGGACAGGTAGAATAGGCCAAGTCCTGTCCTCTATGCCTAGGACTTTAGGTCCTTTGGTCCTTTGGTCCTTCCAATGGGATAGAGCATTTATTGCACTTACATTTACAAAGTATATAATAAAGTCAGTTTATAGGTGGTGAGGTTGACTTTAACTCTTGGTGTGAGAAGCTGCAAATTCATTGCTGAAGTGCAGGAAAACTGGCAGGGATAAAGAATTAGAGAAATTCTGGCCATGACTCAACACAATGAGTTGATAACTGGCTGGGAATATATGATTCTCTCTGAGAAACTGAGTGATATTATTTTAAAAGTCAGAGAGATTAAATCTTCACTCATTCAATTCAGGAGAGTCAGGAGCAGTAAGGAATCATTCCTTTTGTTCTAGAAAATCTTGAGAACAAGTACAGAAATGCAGGCTTGCTTTTTCCTGAGGTATGGCAACCCACAAGATTCTTTATAACTTTTCAGAAAGTATGAACTGTGCAGACAACAAAGTGATGCTTTTCTTCTCAATGTACAAATAACAACCTGGAGTTTTTCTTAGTGTTGTATCTTTCTATAAGATACAACAGGTGAAAATTATTTTACCGGAAGAAGTGTGGAGGTATTACTACCATGAAGACCTATCTCAAAATACCCTGAAGCACCCTTTTCCATGGTAAAGTGATTCTTGTTCTCTGGAGACTTCACTCAGTCTCCAAGTTCTTCCCTCTGGTTCTCAAATCACACTAGCTACATGTCACATTCTCAGTAGGTACATGAGGCTTCAGGACAACACATATGCAGACTACCTCTGCTGAGCGAGTCCTGACTAAGAAGATGTTCTGTGAAACATGCACAGTTCTCTGGACAGGACTGCCCCGGGTGAGATCTTGATTATTAGAGAATGTTAGCACAGGATTTGGCACCTGGGAAAGGAGAATCCGGAATGGATGTCTTGACTCATTTAATGTACCTCTACTTTCCCCACGTAAATTCACTGAGTAATTTTGTCTAATTCCTTTCATTTCTTTGAGCATGAGTTCATTATTCAGAGAAATAAAGAGATTAGGGTTGATCAGGGCTTCTCAACTCTCGTGTGCTCATGACTCACCTGCAGACCTATTCCAGTGCAAATCCTAGTGCAGCAGGTGTGTTGAGGCCTAAATGCTGCATTTCTAACCAAGTCTCATGTGGTTCCAGTGATACTCCTGGTCCCTGGACTATCTGCACATCAAAGAGTTAGGTCATAGTCATGAAATACTGGCCCAGAGAAGACTAACAAATCCATTACCTTTATCCTTTCTCTAAAGTCTTAGCATCTCCTAGAATCTCTGAGGTTTGGGGAACAGGCCCATTGGTAATATTCGGGGCACCTTGCTGCTTACGGCTCTGTAAGAATGTAACAGTCTCCTGTCATTGTTTGATTACTTTTGTGTCTAGATTTTGTAACCTGAATAGTTCTGAGTTAGCAATATACAACATATTAACTAGTGTTAATTCCTTTTTTTTCTTTTTTTGAAGTTCTGTATCATTTCTATCTTTTTTTGTTTTGCTTTTTTAAAATAAAAAAATGTAAAAATCTCTTAGGATTGTTCTAAGAAGCAACACATATGACTTTCAAATTTCATTATAAGGCATGAATTAATTCTTGCCTGATGGTCTGCAATGAAATGAACAGGTCCTCTATTCAGTAGAGATGGAATAGTCTTTACCTTTTCTTTAACACCTCCCTGCCCCAGTCACTCTCCTCAAACGTTACTTTTTGCGGAGTAATAGAGCTCTTCCAAACAATCATTCTCACCGAAATCTCCCATCAGGAATAGCAGCAGAGAATCACACACAGAGTTATCAGACACTGTATTTCTCCATGTGAGTAGATGATGTCTGGTGGAAAATATACTCTATGCTACTATCTATATACTATATATTTAAGGTGTGATAGAAAAATACAATAATTTATACTTCTATTTAAAACATTTGTTACAGTAAAATATATTATTAATCCTCCTTAAGATAATCCCCTCCATTCATTGCTCGGAGCACAAGTCTTTCATTATTCTTGCCACTTTCTGAAGCACTTGCAGAAGTCCTCATTCAGAAGTGCGTTTAGTTGCATTGCTGTGGTTGCCTTGATGTCCTGAATCCATTCAGAGCATTTAACTTTCACGATCACTTGACCTTGGGAAAGAGCCAGATTTCCCAGGGCCAGGGCCAGTGAATAAGGTAAATGGGGACTCACCATGGTGCATTTACGAGTCTACCTTCCAGTGGATGATGTTGGGTAGCAGCATTCACCATACTTCTTAACCAAACTTCATGAAGACATTTACGAAGGAACACTTCAAGAACTGCTGCAGAAAGTGGCAAGAATGATGGGATAAGAGTGTTGACAGCTAAGTATGTTGAAGGGAATAGATGGCAATGTGTCATTTACTATAATACATTTTTACAGTTTAGACACTCATCACATATTTTGCTACTATATACCTCAATCTTGTCACTGCCATCATGTCCTGAGAGTGCTCTGAAGCTTGTAATTCTCAAGTCTTGAGTGTAACACTTGCTGCTTCCCTATGAACCAAGCATTAAGTGCCTCCGTGAGCGGCACAACTGCATCAGTGCCCTGTCCTTGACAATCAAAACCATTCATTTTGTCCTTGATGTGTGGGCACATTTTCTGCACTTGCAATTTGGGTTTCAAGGCTGAAGATATTAGAACTGAGGAAGCCAAAGTCCAAAGAGAAAAAATAAAATTAAAACCAACAGGCAAAAGCAGTTACAAGGTATATTAATGTACTTGTTGTAGAAGAAAGGATTTATTACACAGTCAGTGCATGTGTGTGTGTGTGTGTGTGTGTGTGTGTGTGTGTGTGCGTAAAAGGTAAGGGAAAAAGAGTTGACATTTGTTAGCCTGAATTGGATAAGTGCAGTTGCAAGGAAATAAAAGAAGCTTTTAGAAAGTCAGCAGCTGTGGCAAAGCCTGAAGCTATGGTACTTGATACTACAATATGCTCTCTTAGTGATTCTGGGCAGCTTTTGAGAACAGCAGGCCAGGCATTCAGAGTGGACAACAATAGCGAATGTCAAGAGTGAAAGAAAATCTAGAGTTTAAAAGACAGTTGAGTGACAAGTAGGCTAGATCAAAGGGAGAAATTTATCAAGCATTTATAATTATAATGCTAATGGAGATTGATAATCATAATAAGACACTGTAGCCCCTCAAAATAGAAGAGGATGAAACTAGTCAAGACTC
>PVJX010034476.1:0-18910 GCA_004027295.1 Dolichotis patagonum | reverse complement strand
GCTGCTTTTATTTCAAAACACTTCCACATTTGTCATTTCCTTTCATTCTCCAAAAGGCCCACAGAACAGACACGACTGCTTTCATTTTACTAATGGGAGCAGTAAAATCCCTGGGCCTAGAGGAGGTTTGACTTCCACTCCTCTTACCAGATTTCTTATTTTAAGAGTGAAATCCACCGCCTCCCCTGGATGATACCCTGCTTTTGGCTCTGACCACTGCAGCCAAAGACTTCTCCTTGGGGCACCTGGGCAGGACTAAAGCAGAGGCCCCAACAGGGCCAGTCCAGCTGCAGGCTTGCAGCTTGGGTGAGTCAGAAACTTTGGAAGCTGCTCCTGGTTTTGGAGCAAAAGCAAAAGCAAGCACTGGTCTATTCATCCACTTTGTTTTCTCTTATTTTAAAAAATAAGAGACAGGGTCTTGCCAAGTTGCCTAGGCTGGCCTTGCACTCACAATCCTCCTGCCTCAGCCTTCCAAGGTTCAGGAACTACAGGTGAGTGCCACTACACCCAGCTGCTTTGTTTCTCTTAAGCGGCCGTGTGCAGTGTCCCCAGAAGAAGAGGGGATGGTTTGCTTCCCTGCAGCATTGCGTGGTCAGACCCCAGTGTGACCTGGCACACTGGGCAGGCAGACTCTAGAGGGGAAAAAGCTGTGAGGATCGGGGGCAGGAGTAAGGGCAGTTAACCATCAGGCCATGTGGGTGGCCTTTGTATTAGAACGTAGTGACCCCAAGGGCAAGGACTTGGCTTTGTTTGTTCACAACAATATCTTGACTCCTAGAACAATCCCTGGCACACAGAAAGTCACCAGAAGTATTCATTCAGTGAATGAGCCTGCTCCGTGTATAATAAGGAGGGCCGTCCAGCGTCTGTCCAGCATCTGGCCTCCTAGTCTCCCCAGTCTCCTTCGGGAAAGATGGCATTCAGCCCACTCCTAGTCCAGGGAGGGCTGCAGTGAGAATGGCCTGTGGCCCACAAGGTGGGCTTTTGGATGCTGGTGCGACAGCCCCGGGGGCCTAGAGCTCTGCATTCAGGAAGGCGAGAGGCACCAGGGAAATGGCCCTGAACAGAGCAGTGGCGGCAGCCGCCAGGAGCGCGGGCAGAGGGGTGAGACGGTGGGCACTGGTCTCCTTCCTGCAGCTCGCAGCCGCACAGCCCAGGGAGGTTGTGGGAGGACTTCGCGTGCACATTGTAAATACCATCTGTCACGCTGCCTGCCCAGACGCTGGCCTTCCTCCCTTCATTATTATTTATGCAGAGCGCACCCTACTTCAGCACGGTGCCACCAGGAGGTAAGGAGAAACCTAGAAGAGCCAGGACTCCGGGAGTCTGCCCCTCAGCTAGCAGCTGCTGGGGGGGCTCGGCCATGGTCTTTCCGGGGTGGGTGATTAACTCTCCCCTCTCAGAGATGGAGCAGTCAGGCCAAAGCGTGGCCCTGGGAAGGAGGGGCCTGCGTGCTCAGCTCAGCTCCATCACCAGTGCGCGTCCCTGGGCCTGCTGGCCTCCATTGTTTCATCTGCACATGCAGGGCTTGGACCAGATGAGCCGTGATGTTCCCGCCAGCTCTGAGATGTGCTTGTGTCCCTCTGGCCCTGCTTCCCTTGGGAGCCTGTCACTGTTGCCAGCCCTCTTCCCAGGCAGGACCAGAATGCACAGCCCAGAGTGTGGGCCTTTGGTATCTGACACGGCACAAGGGGTCAGCAAACCTGGGTGCTTGTCCAGCATCTGTCATTGTTTGCCCTCATGACCTTGGGGAAGGCACAGTTTTCTAATCTTCACTTTTGTATTTTGTGAAACAAATGAGAAGGACTAACAGACCTTGGCTGGAGAATTCATCTCTGAATTCTGGTGTGTGATTTTCTCTTTCAAAACACTGCAGAGAAACATTTTTATAGACCAACTGAGTTAGTGAGACACAGTGTTACCCTCAATGAACTTCAAACCAGACAGGTGTGGTGGGGCATACCTGTAATCCAGTACTCTGGAGGGTCTAGGAGGCTGAGACGGGAAGATCACAATTTCAAACCCAGCCTGGGCAATTTAGTGACTGAGACCCTGTCTCAAAATAAAAAATAAACAAGGGCTGAGGACGTAGCTCAATGTGAAGGCCCTGGTTTCAATCTCTACTACCACAGAAAGATAGCAAGAAAGAAAGGAAGAAGAAAAGAAGGAGAGAGGGAGGAAGGAGAGAAGGAAAAAAAGGATGGAAGAAGGAAGAAAGGAAGGAAGATCCAGTTCAGGTGGAAAAAACTACAGGTATCCCTGATGTTGTGGTGAACAACTATAGTCTCTAGATTTGGGAGGCTGAGGCAGGAGGATTGCTGTTTGAGTCTAGCATAAGCTACAGGGTGTGTTCAAGTTTAGCCTGGACTGCATAGTGAGCCCTGACTCAAAAAGAAAAAACAAAACAAAAAACCACAGGTACATTTTGCCCAGAAGTGAGTAGGTAATGGATACAAAGTATATGGCAGCAAAAAGGGGACCCAAGTAGGTGATGCTGAAGTGGAATCTCTTTCTTTCTTTCTTTTCCCTTTATTTTCTTCTTTTTTGGGGGAGGGGAATTTGAGACAGGATTTTACTATATGTAGTTCAGGCTGGACTTGAACTCACTATGTAGCCCAGGCTACATAGCCCAGGAGTTTGCCGAGAGACTAAGGCTTGATGTATTCAAGACAGAAGGAACTGTGCGTTCTATGGTGGGAAGGTGTGAATCTACACTCAAACTTGGAGTGATCCTCCTGCCTCAACCTCCGAAGTGCTGAAATGACAGGCATGAGCCACCACATCCAGCATCTATCCTCTTTTTCCTCCTCCTCCTCCTCCTCCTTTTTTTTGGGGGGTGGGTGGGTACTGAGAATCAAACTCATAACCTTGCACTTGCCAGGCAGGTGTTTATGCTACTGAGCTATATCCCTGGCCCTTCCTTTTTCCTTTTTTTATTTTTTATTTTGGGTGGTACTGGGGATTGAACCCAGGGTGCTTGCTCTGAGCTACATCCCCAGCCTATTTACTTACTTACTTATTTATTTATTTATTTATTTATTTTTTTTTTTGTACCAGGGATCGAACTCATGACCTTGCGCTTGCCAGGCAGGCACTTAAGCCACTGAGCTAAATCCCGGGCCCTACTTACTTACTTACTTATTTATTTATTTATTTATTTAATTCGAGGCAGGGTCTCATTAAATTTCTAAACTGCCCAAGCTGGGCTCGAACTTGCAATCCTCCTGCTTCAGCAACCAGAGTCCTGGGACTGTAGGTGCGGGCCACCATTGCTGGGCTGCAGCTGAATCTTGAAAGACCGTGTAGGAGTTTGCCGAGAGACTAAAGCTTGATGTATTCAAGACAGAAGGAACTGTATGTACTATGGCGGGAAGGTGTGAATCTGCAGGAACTGCCTGCCCGCTGTCGTTAGGGTGACAGTGACATTCTGCAGTCTTTGCGTTGACTGCTTCCTCTCCCACCCTCCACAATGATCCAGGACTCTTCGGGTTAGGGGGAGAGGATATGGTTGCTGCCTCAGCCTGACCTCCCTGTCTGGAAGCCCATCACCAAGGAGATGAGTGACCTGAAGAACAAGTCCAAGAACAAGCCCCCCTTCCAGCTCCTGCCCTCCTCTGCGCTTTGCATCAGAATCACAGTAAAGCAGGCTGGAGCGAGCGGGCTGGCTCTGGTGGCCTCAAAGTGACCCACAATTCTCCGGCTTTGTACACCATCAAGCCAGACCACAGAAGGAACCTGGCTCTGTGCAAAATGAGGCTGAGGCTGCTGTGGGTGGTTTCGGTTTACCGGGCACCCGCCCCCGTGTGGCCAGAGCACATGATCTGCCCTACAGCTGTGGTGAGCCGTTGTGGCTCCTCAGAGAGCTGGCCAAGTCCTCTGCAGACCGAGGTGGAGTTAACCTGTCCCTTCTCCATGAAGGATGTCCTGCAACGGAAATGCGCTTTCCCTCAGCCTCTCGGTCAGGTTGCTGCAGCTCTGGTCTGCAGCTCATATGCTTGGCTCTGCAAACACCAACACACACAGGCACCGTGGAGAGGGGAGACACACATCTGAGGCATTGTTAGCTGTCAGAAGCCCCATGGCGGCAAGCCACAGGGTTACCCAGGCTCCGGGAAAAGCCCGGGAAGCTCCGGGAAGTGTTCTGATAGCTAGGTTTGCTGCAACGATTTATATCCAAGAGAAAGGAGCCGCATGTCAGAGAAACAGCAGCAACTCTGAAGGAACGGGCACATTTGCCAGATGGTTCCTGGGCACAATGGTGTTTGCAGAGGGACGGCCTGCAGAGGGAGGTCATTTCCTCGGAGAGCAAAGGCGCGGGCTGACGGCTCATTCATTATCCTAGGCTGGTTGGGAGCAGGTTGGTGGCTTGGAGCACACCCACGCTCGTCGTCCTTCCCACAGTCTGCTGCTGTGATTGCCTGGAGCTGCAGAGGCATTTGGGAGCCGGCCTCTCCACACGCGCGCTCGGCTGTGGTTCCTTAGACACCTGCCACCTGTATCTTCTCTCCCAACTTAAACCAGCCGATCCATCCTCCCCGCTGCCAGCTGCCATTCTCTCTCCTGAATGTACCCGGCAAGACTCAGGAAATAACAGCGTGGGCTCCCATGGGCTGGGTTCCCTTGTGCTTCCAGGGCTGACCTTGGAGACAGTAAGGACAAGGTTGAGAGTGTGGCTCAGAGGTTTGAAAGTATGAATAACTGGCAAGAGAAAGCATGTAAAATTATTTTCCTTTTTTTTTTTAGACAGGTTTTTACTATGTAGCTCAGGCTGGCCTCGAATTCACTGTGATCCTCCTGCCTCAGCCTCCAGAGAGTTGGGATTACAGGTATGTGCCACCATGCCTGGCAAGGCATGTAAAATTATGTACTGCATTCGAACAGAATTTTCAAGCACTTACTGCTTTTGTCCTGACAGTACATGTGTCTGCCTTTATCTTCCTTTGCCAAACTAGAGGGGTTTTTTTGGGGGTTTTTTGTTTTTTTTTTTTTGGTACCGGGGATTGAACTTGCAACCTCATGCTTGCCAGGCAGGCGCTTATGCCACTGAGCTAAATCTCCGGCCCCAAACTAGAGATTTTAACAGTGGGGACTGTCTCTCTCGGCTTCGCTGCCTGTTCCTGGTAGATGGGGGATCAGAGCCTGAATCACACCAATGCCCCCAAAATACTTGGTCCCAGGAGACAGAAATGAGGATGAGTGGGCCGTCAACACAAAGGCCTCACTATGAGCTAGGTCCTGGTGATGCCCTGTGACTAATGGTTGGTGGCCTGTTTGCATAAGGCCACTATCACAGCATGACCTCCGGAAGGACAGAGTCTCTTTGCAGCATCTCACTTTCTCTCCATCCTAGTACCACGCCTGTCAGTGTGGTATCAAACCTTTAATGGATAATGTACACGCTTATTGATTTAGACTTCCACTTCCATCTGGCAGGATAACCTTCAGCAAGTTAGTTAACCTCAGTGAACCTGGCTTCACTGCTTGTATTTATTATTTGTTTATTTGTTTGTTTGTTTGTTTTTGTGGTGCTGGCGATTAAGCCCAGGGCCTTGTGCATGCTGGACAGGTGCTCTACCACTGAGCCACACCCCAGCCCTGTGTTTCCTTGGACCTAAAGGAGGTCACTAGTACCCATCTTGCTGGGACATAGCTAAGGACAGGGTGGGGCCTGGCACAAAGCAGCTCTCAGTAAGCATCAGTTCCCTCATCTCCATGGACTGAGGTACATGATGTTGAATAAATGAACAAATTGTTTCAGAGATGAAAAACTCCGGCAACTTTCTTGAGTTTATTTACATTTCAAAAAGACTATATAAGGCATTAAAAAAATCAAGGTAACCATATTTACAATTTATAGCAAGAGGCAGCCACTTTGGGGGAAGAATAGTTTTCAGAAGACAGCATATTTCTAGTTTTGGGGGTTTTTTTCTTTTGTCTTTTTGATTTTTTTTGTTTTGGTACTGGGGATCGAACTCACGACCTCACGCTTGCCAGGAAGGCGCTTAAGCCACTGAGCTAAATCCCCGGCCCTCTTTTGTCTTTTTGAGACAAAGTCTCACTATGTAACTCAGGCTGGCCTCGAACTCCCGGTGATCCTCCTGCCTCAGCCTCCTGAATGCTGGGATTACAGGTCTGCACTATTATGCCCAGCCTACACTTCTGTTTTTTATTTTAAAAATCTGTTTTGTAGTACTGGGAATTGAACCCCGGGAGCACTGAGCTACATCTTCAGCAATTTTTTCTTTTCTTTTTTTTTTTTTTTTTGGTACCGGGGATCAAACTCATGACCTTGGGCTTGCAAGGCAGGCACTTAAGCCACTGAGCTAAATCCCTGGCCCAGCAATTTTTTTTTCAGTTTCAAAACAAGGTTCCACCAAACTGCTCAGCCTAGCCTTGAAATTGTGATCCTCCTACCTCGGCCTCCTAAATACTTGAAATTGCCGGTGTGCACCACTCTGCCCAGCTCCTTAGTTGTTTTCTAAAGGAATCATTTGACTTTCGATCTAAAGTGCCCCCCCCCCCGGTGCTCACATGCTCGCATCCTGGGGGGCCGTGCTCGTCAGTGGACTAATCCAGGAAGCAGCTGAGTAGCTGAACGCGCTGTCAGGCAGTAGAGCCTGGGTGGAGGTGGGTCACTTGGGGTGTGACTGGAAGGGTGTGCTCTTGTCCCTGCCTCCTGTCTTCTCTCCCTACTTGCTGGCTGCCATGGGTCGAACACCTTTTCCCCTGCCACGTCCTTCCACCATGCTGTTTCTGCCTTGGAGCCAGCCACCCACAGACTGAAACTGAGCTAAAATAAATCTGTCCTCTAAACTGTGTCAGAAATTGTGTTCAGTGATAGGATAGTGACTAAGTAGGGAAAAAAAGTACCCTTGGGAAACAATATTGCAGGACCTTTTGTTTAATCACCTCTATCTTTCTCCTTGACACAGGAGGCACACAGTTGGTGTCTAATAAATGCACGTGAAAGGCTGCGCCTCCTGAGAAGCTCTGGAATAGCAAGTCTGGCTGGGTGCCACTCAAAGTCTCGGAGCTACAGTGTCCTCTAGTGGAGAAGGACCGCCACAGCATCCCCACAGAGAACCCAGTCACACAGTGCCCTAAGGTGCCCATGGTACAACCACGAAGGCAGAATTCTGGAAAACAGACTAAATATTTCCTGGGAAGTGCTTTTCTGCAGGTATTAGTCAGAGACAGCCATCAGCAGTCACATGTGTTTCTTAAAATTCAGGGACCAGTCAAATAATGGGCCTGAGCAGTGATTTTAATATCACAAAAAGAAACCAAACATTCGCTGCCTCTGATGGAAATATTCAGCACCACTTATGAAGTATTTTTGCAATGGAACCAAGCCTGAGTCTCCCCAGATCTCTAACTGTAACTACCAATTCACAGGAAATGAAGTGTTATGAAATAAATTCACAGAGGTATATACTGAACCACACCCCAGGAATACTATCAGAAAAACCCAGACCATGGAGGACTGGATTCTTGACCCTGTTTCTTCAGTAATAAGTTGCAATGGGTATAGGTGGAGGATGAATCTTTTTTTTTTTGGATTCTAATTTAAATAAAACAACTTGGGGTTGGGGCTTAGATAGTTGGGGAAATCTGAACACTACATATATTTGACTTCAAGAAAGAGTACATATCTTAAAGTGTGATGATGGTGTTTTTGTTGGCTTTTTAAATTTTTTGTTAAGACTCTTTATATTTTATTTAATTAATTATGTATTCAGCATCAGGGATCAAACTCATGACCTCTCACTTGCCACACAGGTGCTGTACCGCTGAGCTCTATCCCCTGATCCCCTATGTTTTAGAAGTGAACACCGAACTGTTTTCAGAAGAAATAATGTATCATCTGGGTTTGTTCAAAATAATTTCAGAGTGGGTAGAGGAACAAAGTCATGGTGTTAATTGTTGAAGCAAGTGATGGGCACATAAAGGTTCATTACTTTATTCACAGTTTTTGTTTTTACTTGAATATTTTCATAACCAAATGCTAAAGAAATCCCTACTAAAAATATTGTGCCTTGATTCTCCTCAAGACTGCCTACACAGGAGTTCTTTAAAGCCTTTGTCTGCTGTTACCGGGAGAAAACAGGCACCCAAAGGGGGACAGATGACAGCATCATAGGATTGAGTGATACAGGTGGCTTTTCATCTGCCAGACCTGGGCAGCGCTGTCAGAATCAGGTGAATGACCCTGCTTTACAACTGCAACATTCTTTTGCTTATCCTTGGATAACAGGGTGCAAAGGAACCAGGAACCAGGGGGTTGGTCTCTGAAGGGACTGCCTTGGCAAATGTGCTGGCTCAGGAGCACCAGTCACTTCTCTGCTCTCCTCAATTGCCATTGATCCGCACAAGCCTCCCTCCTCAGCAATAACTTCTGACAACCTCCCAGCAAAGTGCGCCAGGATGTCAGTGCCTGTTATGGCCTGTGTCTAGATGTCCCCCCAAAGCCTCATGCAGTTGTTAGGGGGAGGTTTTCAGAGGCAGCTCGATCTAGAGTGTGTGGTACTAAAATCAAGGGTGTGTGATTATTAAATCAGTCCACTGCTTGGTTTGGCATAATTTGGGCTAGGGCTAAGAGTATAAGGGTTACACCCACCCTAGGAAAGGTAGCCTGCACAGAAAATGAAGGAAAGAAAGTGGGTTAATGTGCTTTCTCCTGCCTGCTTACCATGGAGGATTTTTCCTCTGCAATGCCCTTTCTGACATCCCATCCTGCCTTGGAGCCAGCTGACGAGGAACTGAAACTTCTACAAACTATGAGGTAAATAAATCTTTCCTCCCTCAACTTGTGGACATTGGGTATTTTGTTTTAGCAATGAAAGAGTAACTAAGACAGGATTTGGTGCCAGGAGTGGGGTCGTTACTGTGACTGGACCTGACCATTCAGTTGAGGAGTTCTTGGAGCTGGTTTGTGGGAAGAAGAAGAGTTAGGAAGCTTTGGAGATGCCAGCTGAAAAGCATAGCTGGAATGCTTGAGGCTGTACTTGATGGGAGATTCTGGTCAGAGCTCAGAAGACCAAAATGCTGATAAAATGTTGCCAGCTTGGGAGCTTTTTGCTAGGAAGAAGGCCTACACTGGCCATTGGACTCAAGACAATGTGTTATGGCTTGGCAGCAAGTTTGTCTGCACTTTGCTCATGTCCAGAGACTCTTCCTGAGACTGAGATTAAGGCTAGCAGACTAATTAATCTTGTAGAAGAAATTTCAAGGCAGTCTAATGTTGAGGTGGTGGTATGGCTTCTACTGGAGCTTTTAGCCAGATTTATACTGAGAATCAGGAGCAAAGAGTCCAGCAGTTTGAGTCTGACCAGAAAGGAAGCCCCAGTAAAGATGTGAACTGAAAAGATAGATCTGGGGAGCTACTGATTGCTGAGAACAGCAGAATAGAAAAAAATGGCTTGAGGGCATCCCAAGACGCAACATGACTCCATCCTTTGCAGCCTCAAAGTTGCAAAAGTGAAAGTCTTTGTTTTGAGAAGACGGCCCCAGAGCACCATGTTCCAGAATGGTGGTGGCCTAGAGAATTTCTTTGGAATTGGGTGCAGAGTGCTCAACAATCTAAGCACTAAAACCCTACAACCAAGAGAAAGGGAAGCCTGGCTACTGCTCCAACTGGTGGCAGACCTGGTGTTATCCACATGGTGTTGGTTTTAGGTACATTAAGAATGCAAGACTTGTAGGGTCAGGAAGGTTTCCACCCAGATTTCAGAAGAAGTCCTGGGAGGCTAGGCTGTGGCTATGACTGCAGTGTATGAAGCTGTGAGTGTGAAGATGAGGGTCGGTGAAAACTGCAGAAGTTTGGAGATGTCAGGAATGTGAATCATCTGAGGAAAACTGCAAGAAGGGAGCACAGGTGGCCCAAGAGAGAAGTCAGCGGAGTTACAGTCACCAGCAGTGCTATAGGGTGGGAGTCACCCAAGCCCTTTAGGGTTCACTTACTGCCATAAGATGCTGGACATGTAACTACAGGACTTAATGTTTGCCGTGCTGGATTTTGGAATTGTGCTGTTCCCAGTCCTTTCTCTCCCTCTTTTTGTACATTTTGAATGGAAATGTTTATCTTGTACCATTGAATGTTGGACTGTTTAATTATCTTTTTATTTGTACAGTGGCTCACAGCTAAGAGTTTGCCTTAAATCTCAGAGAAGATGTTGGACTTGGACTTTTCAGCAATGCTGAAGTTGTTAGGACTTTGGCAACTCTTGGAGATGGAGTAAAAGCCTTTTACATAAAGGGATGTGCATGAGTCTTTGGGTGGCGGGAGCAGGATGTTATGGCTTGTATTTAGATGCCCCCCCAAAGCTTCATGCAGTCATAAGAGGGGCTTTTTCAGAGGTGGCTAGGTCTAACGTGTGTGATTGATCCATGGTGCAATGTTAAGATTAAGGGTGCTAGGATTAAGGGTATGAGTGCTATCCACCCTAAAGACAGATAGCCTGGACACAATATAAAAGACAGAAAGAGGCTTGCTGCTAGTTACCTGTAGTTTGTCCCTTGCTTACTTTGCTACCTTCTGCCCACCATGAACTGTTTCTCCTCTGCGATGCCTGTCTGCCATGCCACCCTGCTTTGGAGCCAACCAATTTTAGTCTGAAGCCTCTACAAACTATGAACCAAATAAAAATACTCTCCTTTAACTTTGGGTGTGGGGTATTTTGTCTCAGCAATGAGAAAGTAACTACGATAGTGCCCCAGCAAGTGGATCAAGCTCCTCCTACCTCTAGTACTCTTCCCTGTACTCCCCTCTGCCACCAGCTTACATAAACACAGCTGTATCAGCAGCCTGCCAGCTGCCAACTCTGCTAAAAGATATTCGGCTCTTTTCCTATCTTGACTAAAAATAAGTCCCGGGCTCTCCTGGGCGACCGCAGGTGGTGCACTCACTCTGCCATGCCGGAGTTTGCTTATGATGCTGTAATTCCTAAGTGTGCAGTTGCTTACATGAGGCCCACGGCAGAAACTCTGCTTCCCTCAGAAAATGGTCACAAGAAAAACCAAAGCTGAAAGCAGCCCTAAAGGCCTTCGATAATTGGGTACAAATCTCCAACATGGGTCCTCAGGATAGAGGATAGGCTCAAGTCCGTCTTGCCACTTACCTGGGTCTCTGTTTACTCAAACTCCTTTATCCTCAGTATTGTTATATGTATGATGAGGAGGATAATAATATCTATGACCTTTAGTTATGACGATTAAATGATATGTGAAAGGGACTTTGAAACATCATTATAAAATGGGTTAATTTATCCCTTTTTATTACACTCTTCATTCCTTTGTACTAAGAGATTCTTTTTTATGCATTCATTTAACAAATATTTGAAAGTAAGACATGGTGACACATATTGTACTTATAATTCCAGCACTCTGGAAAGCTGAGGAAAGAGAACCATAAGTTTGAGCTCTGCTTAGGCAATTTAGCAAGATTCTCTTAAAATAAAAAATAAAATAAAACTAGGGATGTAGTTCAGTGCAAGGATCCTACATTCAATTCCCAGTATTAGAAAAAAAAATTGAGCATCTGCTACCTGCCTGGTACCATCCTAGGAGTTGGGAGTAAATAAAACAGGCAAAACTCATGGTCTCATGGAGCTTACAGTGTTGGGAGACTAACAAATAAAACATATGATTACATAAAAGAGCATGGTAAATTTTCAAGTTAATCTTGACTGTCAACTTGACTGGATTAAGAGGTTCCTGGAGAGATGACTGGACTGTGAGGCCACCAGCCTCATCAATGAGTTAACCCATTAATGAACCCCTAACTGAATGGGCTATTTGGAAGTGAGGCCTGCCCGAGAAGTGGATTACGGGTGAGTGACCTTGGGGACTATAGATGGCCCCCTTTTTTTTTTGACCTTCCCCAGTTTTCTGCTTCCTGAATGCCATGAGTTGAGTAGCTTTGCTCTACCATGCCTTTCAAGCAAGTTTCTGCATAGAGACAGCTGACCACGGACTGACCCCTCTGAAACTGTGAACCAAAATAAGCCTCTTTCCCTTTAAATTGCACATGTCAAGTATATTGTTCCAGCAACAGGAAGGCTGGCCCACACAGTATGTAAGATGGGGTAAGCGCTACATAGAAAAATAAAGCAGCTGGGCATGGTGGTGCATGCGTGTAATCCCCAAAAACCTGGGAGGCGGAAGCAGGAGGATCACAAGTTTAAACCCAGTCTGGGTAATTTAGCATGACTTAGTGAAGCCCTGCCTCAAAATAAAAAGTAAAACAGGGTTAGGGATGTAGCTCAAGGTGAACGAGGGTCCTGGGTTCAATCCTCAGGGCAGAGAGAGAGAGAGAACCCAAGGGTTCAGGATAGGAAGGTTTTTTGTTTGTTTGTTTTTTTTGGTACTGGGGATGGAAGATAGGAAGGTTTTTTTGTTTTTGTTTTTGTTTTGTTTTGTTTTGATACCGGGGATTGAACTCATGACCTTGCACTTGCCAGGAAGGCGCTTAAGCCACTGAGCTAAATCCCCGGCCCGCAGGATAGGAAGTTTTAAGGTTTTAAGCAGAAGAGATGGTGGCATTTGAGTGAGCCCCTAAAGAGGTGATGAATAAGGCAAGTGAACACTTCTTGCAGAGTTAAAAACAAGTGCAGAGGCCCTGGCATGGAAGAGTGTCTTGAATATTACATGAACAGAAAGATAACAGAGTAGCTGGAGATGATTGAAGGTAGAGATGGAATTAGTGGTAATGGAGTGAGTCTGATGAAAACATATAGGGATTTGACCCTGGAACTCTTCATCCAGTGAAAATATCTTTCAAAAATGAAGGCAAGAGGGGCAGGGGATTTAGCTCAGCAGCATAAGCACCTGCAGGGCATGCACAAGGTCATGAGTTCAATGACCTGATACCAAAAAAAAAAAAAAAGAAGGCAAGAGCTGGGCACGGTGGTGCACGCCTGTAATCCCAGCACTCAAAAGGCTGAGGTAGGGGAATTGTTGCGAGTTTGAGACCAGCCTGGGCTACAAAGTAAGTTCAAGGCCAGCCTGAATGATACAGCAAGACCCTGTCTCAAAAAGACTAAATAAACAAAGGCAAGGATTGGGGGTGTAGTCTACGGCAGGCTGTGCCAGGCCCTGGGTTCAGTCCCCAGAACATGCACATGCCCACGCATAAATGGTGAAATAAAGACTTTTTTCAGACATAAGTGATGAAAGAATTCATTTCCAGCAGACCTATAAAATAAAGTGAAATATTCAGAATGAAGGCAAATGATACCAAATAGAAATCTGGCCCTAAACCAAGGAACAAAAACACCAGATATAGTTGGGTACTTAAGTGTGTGCCATTGCTTCTCATTATATAAGTACTTTTAAAAGCCAGGCGTGGTAGTGTATACCTGTAATGCCAGAATTTGGGAGGCAGAGGTAGGAGGACTGCTGTGAGTTCAAGGCCAGCCTGAACTACATAGTGAGAAAACAAAAAAAAAGTGCTTTAAAAGATAATTGCCTCAGGGCTGGGGATTTAGCTCAGCAGCACAAGCAATTGCCTGGCATGTGTAAGGTCATGTGTTCAATCTCCAGTATGAAGAAGAAAGAGCAGGAGAAGGAGGATGAGGAGGAGAAGGAGGAAGAGGAGGAAGAAGAGGAGAAGGAAGAAGAGGAGAAGGAAGAGGAGAAGGAGAAGGAAAAGGAGAAGATGTTTGCCTAAAGCAAAAAGTCTAACAGTGAACTGTAGGGTGTATGACATATGTAAAAATAAAACGTGAAAAGAGCTCAAAGGGAAGAAATAAAAGCAAGTAACCATCACGGTTTTATATAACATACAAAGTGGTATAATAACACTTTAAGATAGATGGTGATAAGCTAAAGGTATACACTGTACATCCTGAAACAACCACCAAAGTAATGCAGTTATTGTTAGACTGGATTAAGAAGATCCAACTATAAGAAACTTACTTTAAAAAAAAAAGAAACTTACTTTAAATATAATGATAAATTAAAGGTAAATATCAATTCTACATAATTTTTTCCTATGAAAAGGAGAGAACACTTCTGAATTAATTCTATGAGACCAGCATTACCCTAACACCAAAACTAGAAAGACATTATAAGAACACTACAGATCAATATCCTTAATGAGTATAAATCTCAAATATTCTTAAATTTTAGCAAATCAACTCCAACATATACATGAGAAGTGTAATACATCAATGACCAAATGGGATTGATCTCAGGCATGCAGAGTTGGGCTAATACTTGAAAATCAATGTAGCTTACTATTTTGACAACCGAAAAACTACATGATAACATCAATAAATGCAGAAGATTGCCTGACAAAATTCGACAAGTATTCAGGGTAAAAACTCAAAGTGGTTGCTATGTTGAAAATGACATGAAGGGGCCGGGGATTTAGCTCAGTGGCTTAAGCGTCTGCCTGGCAAGCGTGAGGTCGTGAGTTCGATCCCCGGTACCAAAAAAAAAAAGAAAAAAGAAAAAAGAAAATGACATGAAGATGGACAAAGGGGGAGACAGAGTCGTTAAAGGCCTATGGCAAACCCCCCCGCCCCCGAGAATGCTCATCTCCTCTTACAAGTGGTGGGAAGTGGTTGTGTTCTGGTAATTCTGCGAGGGCCCAGCAGGATTTGCTAATGGAATGTCTGGCAAGAGTGAGAGGAACCAACCAGGAGGACCCTGTATCTTTGGCCTGAGCAACTGGAAAGGAAAATTATGGTTAATAGTGGTGAGGAAGATGAGAGCAGCTGATTTGTGTGGCTTAGATCAAAAGTATGAATTTGGCGATGTTAAGTTTGAGATGTATATTCAACATCGACATAGCCACTGGTCATAAAAATCCAAAGATACAGAGATCACAACTCAGCTCTAAATTTGGGACTCTTACATACTTGATGTTTAAATCCAGGCAAGCAATGAAGTCATCAAAGTCAGAAAATACTTATAAAAAAAGGTGTCAAGGACTCAGGCCCAAGGCCCTCCATTGTTGAGGAAGTTGATCGAGGAGGATAATCCAGTAAAGGAGGCTTGGAAAGAGGGGCCAGTGAGATAGGAAAAAATCTCAGGAGACTGAAGCCGAAAGACAGTGTGCCAAGAAGGAAGGAAATAGGGGCTGGGGATTTAGCTCAGCGGCATAAGCACCTGCTTTGCAAGCACAAGGTCGTGAGTTTGATCCCCGGTACTGCAAAAAAAAAAAAAAAAAAAAAAAGGCAGGCAGGCAATGGGTTCATGGGCTGAGCATAAGCACTGGTTGAGAACTGGCCATCGCACCGTGTAAGGGGAGGACAGTGGAGGCCTTGACAAAGCAGTTTCAGTACACACAGTACCAAAGGCAAAAAGCCTGGCCAAGGGTCCAGTGAGGTGGTGCACATCTGTAATCCCAGTGCTCAGAAAGCTGAGGCAGGAGGATCACCGTGAGCTCGAGGCTACCCTGGGCTACCTAATAAATTTAAGACCAGCCTGAATTACAGAGTGAGACCCAGTATTAACAATCCAACCCCACCCCTAAAAAGCCTGACTGAAGTAGGGGAACGATGAATAAGACCACTGATTCTTCACAGTCTTTCCCAAAAAATACCCAAAAGAGTAATAACACTTCCTTACCCACTCCATGAGGCCAGTGTTACTCTGATACCAAAACCAAAGACAGCACAAGAAAAAAGAACGATACTCATTGCACTGTGGATGCAAACATCAATAAAATCCTAGCAAACTGAATCTAATAATATATAAAAACAACTTTACACCATGACCAAGGGTGATTTTCCTAGAAATGCAAGGTTGGGTCAACATATAAAAATTAATGTAACTCAGTACATTAACGGAATAAAGGACCAAGCCAAATGATCATTTCAACAGATACAGAAAAAATACTTGGCAAAATCCATCATGGTTTCATGATAGAAACCCTGGCCAAACTACAAATAGAAAGGGACTGACTTAGTGCAAAAAAGTGCACCCATACTTAACACTGAAAAGACTGAATGCTTTTCCTCTAAGGTCAGGAACTAAACGAACATGTTTGCTTTTGTTACATCTATTCATCATTGTACAGGGTTTCTAGACAGGGAGAAAATTAATAAAATGCATCCAATTTGGGAAGGAAGAAATAAAATGATCTCCATTCACACATGACATGATTTTATGTATAGCAAAATCCTAAGGAATCTAGGAAAAGATTATTACAGCTAATAGTACTAGGATGTAAGATTAATATACAAAAATTAATTTCAATAAAAAATCTGAAATTAAAGTTAGGGAAGCAGTACCATTTATAGTAGCATCAAAAAGAATAAAACATGGAGGTGAAAAATTCTCATATTAAAAACTATGACATATCTTTAACATTTTTTTAGAAGACTTAAATAAACAGAAAGACAGCCCATGTTGGTGGATTGAAAGTATTAAGATGCCCTGTAATTCTTTCATTCTTTTGAATGGTTTTATACTATTGTTATGTTTGATATTATTGTATTTGAAACTATGCTCAACTAGAGCAAAGAAAGAGATATTTTGATAGCTACTGTTAATTTCCGGTTGTCTTTTTGTAAAGTGCTGTGTTGCTTATGTTGTTCTGTTCTGATATGCTTTGTTCTGTCCTCTTTTGTTTTATTCTCTTTAAAATAAAAAAAAAATCAGAAAAAAAAAAGCATTAAGATGGCAGTGTTTCCCAAAATGATCTTCCCAAATTGCATGCCTGGCTGCCAAAACAATCTTAAACAAAAAAGAATGGAGTTGGAGAATTTACACCTCCATATTTCAAAATTTGCTAAAATTACGGTATAAATCCTTCTATTATGGTCAGTTGATTTTTGACAAGAATATCAAGACTATTCAACAGGAAAAGAAGTCTTTTTCACAAGTGTTACTGGGACAACAAAAGATACGAAAGAATGTAGTTTGGAGCCAGACACTGTGAAGCATGTCGCTAATTCCTATATTCTGGGAGGCTGAAGCAAGAGGATGACAAATTTGAGCCCAACCTGGGCGATTTAGCAAGACCTTGTCTCAAGATAAAAAAATAAAAAGGGCTAGGGATTGTAGCTCAGTGCAAAAGTCCTGGATTCAGTTCCCAGTAACACACACACACACACACACAATGCAGTTGGCTTCCTATCTCATATAATGTGCAAAATTAATTAATAAACCTAAATATAAGAAAGAAACTTCTAGGAAGAAAATATAGGTGAAAAGTTTAGTGGCTTTGGATTAGGCAATGGTTTCTTCAATAGAATACCAAAAGTACAAGAAACAGAGGAAAAAATAGGTAACTTGTGCTTTAATATACTGAAAGCACTAAAGGGCTGGCAGGCAGCTTGGCGTCTTGCAAGCATAGCACATGCACAGTCCTGAGTTCAGTCCTCAGCCCCACTTGCTGGCGTCCCTCAGAGAGTCGGCGTTTTCCCCACTGCTTCCCCGGCTGTGCTCTGGGCCAGAGCCATGTCATAATAAGTTTCCTAAATGTTTCCACTTTGTTCAGTCAGCTGACAAACAAATCTGCTCTGTGGGCTCTTCCTGGCTGCGTTTCTGATCCAGGAGGCCTCCCCGCAGTGTGGAAAGGACCTGTCAACCGCACGATGTATATAAAGATCTGAAAAGAAAGGAAAGCAAACCAGAAGCTCATCTTTCTCTGGAGTGGGAGGGCAGCTAAGAGCATTCAGATATTTCGAGAAGAAATTGTTACCATGGGAATGTTTCCATATCTCTCCCTTAATAATGATCAGTAGAAACAAGAAAGAGTACAGCTCTCAGAATTCTGGAAATGAAGAAATGAGCAGAGGAAACTGAAAGCTGAGACAGGTCCCAGAGAAAGGATTGCTTCATTCAGTCCAGACTCTGCCCTGGCTGCATTCTGGGTGAGCAGGAGGTGTTTGGAGGTCCGTAGTTTCCTGCAAAGATCGGGAAATGGCAGGTCCTGCAGTGAGCGGGTGGGCGAGTGAGGACCCTGCACCACTGTTGGTAGGGGGCTAACCTCCCCCTTCCCGTGCTTCATGTGTTTGGAGGGCCATTGAGACCTAACAAACCCAGATGCTTCTACTTTTCCATCCCTGTCCTGGGAAGAAGAGGTCAAGTGAGGGCCTGTCCATCCCCGGGCCTCAGACCGTCCTGAGAGAAGCACACTGTATATTCTCATCTTGCAACCGCAGAATTTCCTTCGTGGCTGTACTGCCTTCAACAAAGGCTCTCAACCAAAAAGAGACCTTCCTCCACTGTGACTGACAGCACTGGTGGACCCTCCTAGGGTGCTGCCACCTGAGTTCCTTTCTCCAGGACCTCAAGTAGCCCAAGGACATATAACTTTTGGGGGGGGTACTGAGGATTGAACTCACGACCTTGTGCTTACCAGGTAAGCACTTAAGCCACTGAGCTAAATCCCCAGCCCCCTCCTTTTTTTTAGACAGGGTCTCACTATGTAGCTCAGGGTGGTCTTGAATTCACCATCCCAGGCTGGCCTCAAATTCTTGGCGATCCTCCTGCCTCAGCCTCCCAAGTTCTGGGATTATAGGTGTGCCCCCATACTCAGGCCTAGACAACTCATTTGTGAGCAAAAGAATTTATGTTCTGTGATAGATGTATTACCCTTGACCACCATAACCCTATACTTTCTTTCCGGAGGATTCATTGCTTTTTTTGTACTCTCTCCTCAGAGGATTCATTGCTTTTTTTGTACTCTCTCCTCTCTTCCCTTCTCTCCTCTCCCTGTCCCTCTTTCCCCTCATCCCTCCCCTCCCCTCTCTTCTCCTTCCTCCCCTTCTCCTGTGCTTTCTACTTTCAAAGAAGAGGCACTGCCAGGCATGGTGGCACACACCTGTAGTACTAGGACTCGGGAAGCTGAGACAGGAGGATTGCCATGAGTTTGAGGCCAGCCTGGACTACATAGTGAGTTCAAGGTCAGCCTGAGCCACATAGTAAGACGCTGTCTTAACCAAATCAATGGGAA
>PVJX010034475.1:0-18821 GCA_004027295.1 Dolichotis patagonum | reverse complement strand
ATCTTCTGCTGTGTTTCATAACGTCTTGTGTTTGGCTTTGCTTCAGTCCTGAGCTCACAGCAAAATTTTGCATGCCTGTAACTTGTAATGTGAGCTTTTTACCTTGAAGATGACAATACACAGTGTACTAGCCACTGGTACTCTCCTGCAGTCTTGTTGTTAAATTTGGTACCACTGTTTTTATTGTTTTTGTTCTTTAAGACACTTTCAAAAAGCTTTCTTTCCATGTTTCTATAGAAGCTGTCTCTGCTCCCTGGGAAGGCTGCCATCACTTGTGTCCTCTGAAACCCTTTCCACTGTTGACCTGTTGTCACCCGTGCTGACGCACACTAGAGTTACCCATGACAGACCTGGAGTCTCGGCCTGCAGGGCCCAACTGTGCCTTAGCTGGCAATGGTGTTGAGGACTAGGAGATCCCAGGACCGCAGATCTGGAGAGCTTGAAGGCTCTTCGTGAAGTCCGGTCCTCAAAGGATGCTGCTGTTTAAGGTAAACTCTGTCTCCATGTTGCTGTGTATCTATTATCCAGTCATTTAGGCCCTCTGAGTCTCAACATTTTTACTTCTAAATAGGATAAAAAATCTCTATATAGAGATGGTAATGATTAAATTAGAAAATGTTTCTGGAAGCACATAGATCATTGTTTTGCCTTTATATTGTGTGTTTGGTGACTTTAAAAATAATGCCTACCTGCCATTATTTGGTAGCTCCTTAATCTTTTTTATCTTTTTGAAAAATTTATAGTTTTTGTTTCTACCTAAATTGTATCAGAAACATTTTTAGCCACTATACTGTATCAAGTACCTATTAAATTTCCAAGATCAGAGAATGCACCTAGCTCTTCACTGTTTTCAGTGTTAGAATCAGTCTGTTATTATGTGTTAAGTAAAAAGTTTTAGCACAATAATAGAAATACTATATTTTTAACTTCTTAAGTGTTTCATAAAGGATGCAATGTAATTGCAGCTTAAATGTTGTCATGCTAGTCATTACTACCATCCTTAGGAGACCAGAATCTGTGCTGTGCTATATCCATAAAATCAAGAGTAATGAGAGTCAAGGACATTGCAATGTCTTATCCTACTTGGTGTTCCTGTGTACAGACTCTGTGATTAGGAACTGCCTCCAGAGTGGCCACACAAGGAAGAATTAAGCAGTAGAAAAGAGAACATAATGTGCTCTATTCCTGTACTGCTTCCCGTACTGCTTATACAATTATGACCTAAAAGGTAACATTCTAAATGCGAATGGACCATGAAATTTCCTGTCCATCAGCTGTACATTTGATCATTCTTATTTTGTCAAACTTTTAATTTACAGTGTAAGTAAATGAAAAAAAAAAAGAACTACTTAGATGCTCTTTGAAAATCTATACTTCTCAGATGGATATGTTTCTCATTTGTCTAATACACATCCATTAGATGCTTGCAAATCTATTTGGGGCCAGATCTTATAGAATTTTATATATGGAAATTTAAAAAATGGTTCTCCATATGGAGTCACCTTCTGAAGAAGGAATAAGAAAAATGTGCGACTAAACTCATAAGGCCAAACACTCAAAGCTTAGAAGAGGAAAAACGACCCATCCAACTGTTTATCCCGGTACGGGCACGAAGGTGGCCACAGGAAAGGCCGGGCCCCTGCAAGGCGACAGTTTAGGGCGATTAGCCCAGAGGACTTTCACCTGCCCAACTGGTAAGAGAGCAGGGGCAGTGTGGTTGTTTTTCTTTTTGGTTTTATACTTTAATTCATACCTTATAGAACAAACTTTCTCCAAAAAGGAAAGGCAATGTAAACAACATTGACAGTGTCTGGTAATGCTCTCTGGACCTAAAGATGCAGAGTCTCCGCTTATTAAATTATTGGTAGCTAATCCATAGCAATTCTCATTTTTGTGCTGCACAGATTGTGGGATATGTTGGCTGTTGTGGAGTAAATTAAATTGCAATATTAATGTAAGTCAGACTTGTGTGATAGATATGTCAGTTTCTGTACTGAATCTTGAGAGCCTCTGATCCGAAGATCAGGCCTGAGCAGAGCTGCACTAGAATGATGTTTGTGTGTTGCAGCCTCAGATAAACGCTTATTACTCAGTCACATTTAAACAGTGACTGAGTACAGGGCTGGTGGATGTTTCATGCTGAATAACCTTTAAATGCCAGAGCTGAACGATACACCATTCCTTTCCTATTGACCTTTCTTCTTATAAACATCATTTACACAGAGTAAGAGAAAATCTTAGAAGTTCATAAAGTGAGTTTTCCTGAGAATACAAAACAAATACCATTCAGTAACTGAAGGTTCCTGGATCTTTTTCCTAAAAAAAAGTAATTAAACTTTATATATATATGTATATACATATATATATGCTTAAGTTTAATTATATAGATATATACTCAATTTAGCTTGCATTTACCTTTCATCGTGCAGGTTATTTAAATCATCTGAATCAGTCAGGGTTGTGATCCATAACCCAGTTCTAGTCATCAATCTTCACCCAGAGATTTTTGGTTTGTCGTAAAAGATATTTCAGTAACACAAGCATGATGTTTTTAAAAACAGGTATAAAAAAGACCATAGAATACATAACAACATAGAACAAAATGAAGAGTACCTCCTTTCTCTATACACACACACATACACACACACACACACACACATATGTATATGTATATATATGTTGTCTAATTATTGTAGTCCAGTTCATTTATATCTCAATTATGTTTAACTAAGTGAAGAAAGGGACAATAACACTATTCACAGTGGACAGTACATTGGTGTGCTATTAGTCCCTCCATCCCTCACATTATCTATTACAGTGATTAACAAATAGACTTGTACAATAAAACAAATGCTTACAGAGGGCTGTAGCAAGGAGAACGCAAATTGAATTCCCTTGTCCTGTGTCACAGTCCCAGCTCGTGGTCACCATCCAGGGTGACCTAGGGAATGTTAACTCCCCATGCTTCCTTTTCTCTTCTGGATAATACCACTTGTTTTATATCCTGCACACTTTGAAAGTGTCAGACGATTAGAAAGAAAGTTTTATTGTGAATTCCAGTTGTATCAAATTTTAACCAAAAGGTTTTCAATCAGTTCTCCATAAAGATAAGATTTCCTAGTTGGATCTTTTCACTTGGCAGTGTATAACTGATGTAAGGGCCCAGTATAACTCCAGGTAGCTGTCTACAGCAGCTTGCTTCCCTTAGAGGAACATAAAGCATTGTACCTGTGAATGTAAGTCAGACACTGAACCTTTGAAAAGATAGGATTAAAATGCAGATTTAAGCGTTACATGAACATTATAGTTACTGGGAAAGGTAAAATACAGTAAGTGCAAATACGCTTTGATAGTACCATTGAGGTTGTATTAAAGAATCTCAGTATTTATAGCCTAAAACTAAAGAGCATCAAAACAGAAACTGAGTGGAAAGACAGGAGGCACATGGTGGAGAGTGAACTTCTGAGAACGCTTCAAGTAAACACCGCAAGTTCTTCAATAGCACTTAAACGATAAATCACAGTGGTGAGGAAACATACAAAGACTTGGACATGTCACTTCTAAATTTCACAGGAAGCAGAAAAATAAGTTAAAAAAGAGAAATCTTAAATTTGGACAGAAATATCTTCAGAATATTATGGAACATTTTACGTAGTGGAGTTTTGTAAAACAAATGATTTTACACTTACAATGTCTCTTTTAGACTAGTCAAGGCCTGATGGGATCTTTGTAACCTGAGAAATGATACAGTAATTCATGAGATCAGCTTTGAAACATATTTGGGTTCTTAAAGTTAGTGGAGTTTTTAACCCCATTTTACACCAAAAGCCTAATAAATATGAAGATTTATTTTCAGCACAAATAGGCTTTATTTTAGAAGTAATAAAAGTCAAAAGTGAGTCAGGTAAAGAAAACAGATAAATATATTGTTATCTTTTGACTTTACAATGTCAGGACTTAAGTAGTTTGCTTTCTCCGCTTTACATTATTATTAAACAATTAAACAATTACTACACGCAAGTATTACATGCTGAATGGAGAATGCAGCCACTGCTCCTTGTAAAGCACTATAATCATCCTTCCAAATAGTGAAAAAAATCAATTGGACAATCTACAATTTAGCAGAATTTAATGAGCAATATAACTAATTCAATTAAATAGACCAAATAAGTTACAGGATGTTATAAAATGCATAATCTATTGCATATTTGTAATCAGTGTTTATTACTAGGATGAATAGAGTTAATTATAAGAAAGTAAATATATTGAAAGAATAGCTGTAGGAACCCTAGGACCAACTGGATTGTAATTACTTTCAGGTACACAAGGTGTCATGTCACGGTGCCAGTGTGCAGCATGTGCAGTGAAAGCCTGCTCAACGCCATCAGCCCTGGTGGATCCCGGTGCTAAGATATTAGGGACCCGAGGGCTCCAGGTAATGGCCTGGACTCTGCTGAGGTCATTTATGCAGTCTGGTGGAAGCTGGCCAAGGACCTGCTCTGCTGTGTTAGGTTGTGCGGTGCAGTATGAAAGCTGCACCCCCAGTGTCAGCTTGGCAGTTGGATCTTGACGACTTTTGTACCACGTCTTTAAAGCCACTGAGTCCACTGCAGATCTGAGCGTCCCTTTGAATACGTGAGGACAGCGTGATGAATGGTGCAAGTCTATGGCCGCGTCACTGCTCAGAGGAGAGAGTGTGCTGCCACGAGGTAAAGCGGTGACAGAATTCTTCAGTGCCCCACATCTGCAAGGATTTCCAAAATACCACCTCAGCATCCTCCCAGATGCACTTCTTTGCTATTTCCTGGCCTTTTAAATGATATCGGGTCAACCAACTTCAGTCACTTACTGCCACCCAAGGTTAGGACAGATTGTAGATGAAATTTATGTAAACAAATCTAAAAGTCAATGATATTCTAGCATTTGTTGAGTTTATGTGATTGATAAGGATTGGTCTTCGATGCTGACTTTTTATTAAAATATAATACGGTTTACAGTGGCACAAATTTTCCCTTTCCCTGATGTCATAGCAATGTGTGATTGTCCTGAAGGTTAAATGTGGTCTGTGAAGAGAAAACAGACTCTGATTTAAAGAACTACATTCTCTTTATGATCTTAATGGAGAGTGTGTCTCCACAAACAACTGGCTGTCATGTCAGGGTGGAGAGCAGGCACTTCCAGAGTGCAATTGTTGTATGGAAAAGCCTGAAGATACATCACATAGAACCACGCAGAGGACATGCAGTGTGGTTTGGAAAGGACAGGTGCTGTGACAGTCCTGGCAATAAACATCAAAGCTGCCGTGAAAGCTCATGGACAGCTTTTTACAGGGAAGACATTTTTCATTTGTCTGGAAAATAGGTCAGGACTGTGATTGCTGGGTTCTATCAAAAGTATATTTTTAGTCTATAAAACCTGCCAAATGTATTCCAAAAGGATGTACAATTTTACATAACCAACAGTGATATACAGAAAATTTAATTCCTTTATGCTCTTGTGGGCACTGGGTATTGTCACTTTTGAAAAAACAAATTGACCCTTCAAGGAGTACACTGGAACTGATATCTCACTGGCATATTGTATTTTAACTTTGAAAAGGCTAATGGAGCTGAACATCTTCATGTGTTTATTGTTTTACTTTAAAATACAAAACAGAATAAAGGATAGAAAAAATACAGACTTTCAAAAATAGTAAGAAATTAATACTAGTTATAGTATTGGATATTGTTGTTTTAGAAGTAGTTGTTTAGCTTACAAGATAGAGGCATAAAAATAATCAAACAATGACATAACAATTTTAAATAATTGTTTATTTTTTACGTGCACATCTTTGATTGAAATGTGCCCTTATCTCCCCAGTTTTTAATTGGATTGCTTATTTTTTCAATGTTCACTTTTGACAGTATTTTATACAGTCTATTATAGATATGGGTATGTCAGACATGTGACTTGCAAACATGTATTTATAAATTATAGCTTTTTTTGGTGATCTTTAGGCTGTGAGAAAAAATTTATTTACTTAATTATTTTGACACTGGCATTGAACTCAGGACCTCACGCTCTGTGCCAAGCTCTGTGACGCTGAGCTATTAGCCCTGGCCCTTCAGTTTTAATTAGGTTCAATTTCGTTACCTTTTTTCTTTCCTAGATTCAGCTTTTAGTGCCAAGTCTCAGAAATCTCTCTCCAGCTCTATGTCCTGTAGATTTTCTTACATAGTATGTTCTATTTTTTGTACTTTTACATTTTATTATTAAATTTATGGAACATACAATTTAGTTTATATGGAAAATGGGAGGTTTGAGATCACTGTATTTTAGTATTTATTACTATACATTGTAATATATGTATTACAACAAATTGCTTGCCTGAGAGTAAAAATTTGCCTCGTGTCATTTTTTGAAATTGTTATCCTAACTCTATTGAATTGCTTTTATACTTCTTTCCAAGTCCTCTTTAATGTATTTGTCTGTGACTATTTCCAAATTCTTTATTTTGTTCTATTCATCTTTGTCTATAGCTCTTCACCAATTAGTCAGTCACTACTTGGTAGTGAAGCTATGTAAGTCTTTATAGCAAGGAGGATGCATTCTCTCCCTTTTCTTTTCCAAAACTGGTTAAGCTATTCTACACTCCTTGTCTTTTGTAAAATAATCTTATTTACATAACAGAAACTCTTGCTGTTATTTACATAACAGATACTCTTCTCATATTCTTGCTGAAAATTTAGATCTGTTTGAAGAGAGTTGGTAATTTTACTATGTTGAAATTTACAATCATTTAGCAAGACTTGTCCATTTGGTATTCTTCCATGTCTTTCTTTATACCTTTCAGTATGTGAGACCTGTAAGAGTTTTGTTAGATTTCTATTAATTTTTCAGCATTTGTAAATGGTATTGTTTTGTTGTTTGTAGGTTTTATGCATTTGTTGTTATTATTTAAAATTAATGTCATTCTTATTTTGTGTGCACTGTATCTGTTTATGTTGATCTCGTATCTTATTTCTAGAAGAGTTTCTGTTTGATCCATGAGGTGATATTGTTGATTATACTTTGTTTTCATTTTTATTGTTTGATGGAGACCACTATAAAGTGGCTTTGAGCAGGATTTAGAATTAACCAATTGACTTTCTATATTTACTTGTGAGTCTGTCCCAGGCCTAGGCCCCTTGCCTGGAGATGGGCAGCAGATTCATAGTAAGTGAACCTCTGTGAATCACTGGTTCCAGCTGAGGCCTGCAGTGCCCTGTGATGCCAGTGTTACCTCAAAGGACAAGACAAGGCCCAGCCGAGGACACCGGGCTTCAATCCCAGTTATCTACATGAAGACTATAGCTGCAGTCCTCGCACTCCTGCTGTCTCAGTCCCTCCATGAATATCAAGCTGGGACAAGCTAGTTCTCCTAAATTAGCATAATTTACTACTTGGAGAAGACTTTGAACTGATTCCCAAGGTCCTGCCAAGTTCCTGCTTTTTCCTGTTCTTTCCTCAGTGTCCTCTCACTTTGCTTAAAAATGCAATAAATACATTTCTGGGGCAGCCCAGAGAAGTTTTCTGTCTCACCCCCCAGAATCTCGAATTCTGCTAGATGGTCTTGATCTTCCTAGAGCCATAAATCATTCATTTGCCTATTTTATTTAAGCCTTCACCATCCACTCAGTTGGGAGGCTTCAGGCCTGATCAGTCTGGTGATTTTTGCACATTCCTTGGGATTTTCTTTATAGAGCATCATCATCCATTTCCAATGTGTTCTACTTCTCAGTTGTGAATTGCACACATTTTGTTTCTCTTCTTACTTTATTACACTGGTTACAACTTCTAGTACTATGCTACAAAGCAGCAGTGAAAACATCTTCATCTTATTCTGTGTCTTACTGTGGAAATATTTACTTTTCCACAATAAACTATATTACTTGTGGATTCTAGTCAGGTGTTCTCTACCAGGTTGTATAAGTGCCCTGTACTTCAGTTTTCTGAAAGTATTTGTTCTGAAGAGTCATTACATTTTGGGAAAATCTTACCTTATCAATTGGAAAGCATCTCCATATATTTCTTTAACATATGTAGAATAACAATAATTATTTGCAACTTTGAAATTAGCACTCTTTGGTTATGCTTCATATGTTGTTTCCTATATTGCTGAATTCAATATTCTAATATTGAATACATTTTTGTATGAGAGAAAATAATCTTTATTTTTCATCATGTTGTTACAGAGTTGGTATCAAAATATATTAATTGATTCTTGGTGCTATAAGAAATACCATAATTAAGTGGTATAAAAATTTATCTACTTACCACTGTGGAAAATTATGTTTGAGCCCATGACTCTCATCTGATTTATTTCTGATAAGGGTTCTCTTTATGAATGGTAGATAACTTTCTACTTAATGTGTCCTTTACATGGAAGAGAGAGGGAAAAAGGAAAAAAAATATATATATAGAGAGAGAGAGAGAGAGGAAGAAGGAGGAAGAAGAAGAGGTAGAGGAGAAGGAAGAAAAAGGGAAGGACTCATCTCCAATTGTTGCCAAAAGAGGAATCAGGTTTTCTTAGATGAAATTGGGAGGCACACTCTTGTCCATTGTACAAAGTAAATGTTTCCAAACTACTTAAAAAGTCTTCTCTTTTTTGTATGCTTTGTGTTTAATTTTCTTAAAATATTAATCATTTACAGTAAAACTGCTTGTGGCTACAGGATTTTTTAGCAGCAGGATTTTACATACAAATATTCACAAGAAATGTAATCATATACTGCAACCATACTAATAAAAAATAAAAATTGAAAAATATAATTAAATTCCCTAGGAATTATCTATGGAATGTTGAATAAACATTTTATGTTTGTTTTAAGAATGAAATTTCAAGGCATCAGTTTTATGTGCAGAGTTCTGTAATTTTCCTTTGTCCTTTACAATGTGTTAATTGAGAAGTAAAAATGTTATATCTTTGTGTTTTACAGCACAGCGTTTTGATATGACTACACATTGCCGAGTGCTTAAATGAAGTTAATTAATGTCTGGATTACTTTACATGCTCAATCTTTTTGGTAGATAGAACTCTTAAAGTCCTTTCTGCAGCAATTTAAAGTACATGATATCTATTATTAACTGGTGGTGTGCAAGAGAAGGACTGAATCTATTGACCAAGACTGACCCTTCCTGTCTCTCTGAGATTTTATGGAAATCTTGTGTCCGCTGAGTGCATAATCCCAGCACACTCATCTCTACCAGCCTTTGGTGACTACTATTTATTCCTAGAGTTTTTTCTGGTTGCTTTTTTTAGTTGCTTTGAGAGATGTTCCCTTTTATGTGGATCCCATATAGTTGGAAATATATTTTCATATTCTTCTATATGAAAGTTTCATTATATTCTTTCTTCTGTTTGTTTCCTGAAATTTTAAAAATTTTCTTAACATTTCTTTGTTACTCCAGGGTAATTTAGAAGTTTTTTCTTTTTCTTTTTTTAATTTTCTGCTGTGTTTTCACCTATTAGTAAATTCTGTTTTGATTTCATGGTAGCCAGAGAACATTTTCTATATAATTTAAATTATTTACTTTTGCTGGGTTCCGTTTAACTGTCAAGGCTGTAGTCTATCTTGGTATGTCTCTTGGATATTTAAGATGTGCCTATATGCAGAGTGAATGCAGTCTTTTACACCTGCCTACCAAACTCTTCTGGCTGGTAGTGTTATGAAAGATTTGTGTATCTTTTTTGATTCTGCTTGTTGAGCTGCACATTTATTTGTATACAAGAACTCTGAGTCTCTATTCCTCAGTATCTGTCTCCTTAATCTTTTAGTTCTTTCATTTTACTTCACGTAAATTGCAACTCTGTGAGCTTATGTACATCGAGGGTAAAACACGTTCTTAGTTTGCTGAATTCTTGTATGACTTCATAATATATCTATATGTCCCTGACAATTTTCCTTGTTCTGAAATATTCTTTTTTTGATGTATATATAGCCTATCTTCATTTTATTTGGCTGATGGTTCCATAACCACAAGTTTTTCATTTGATCCTTTGTTTATCATATGTATGCATCATATTTCATATGTGAATTTCTTTAAAACAGAATATATGTTGGTTATTGTTTTTATCCATCTGCCAATCTTTGTCTCTTGATGACTTGGTTGAATTTTTCTCACAATGCAATGATTCAAATGTTGAGTGTAAAGTTTGCCAGTTTATTTCATTTGTTTTTTTCCATTTGTTCTGTTTTCAATTATGTTTTCTTATACTTGATGTCTAGCAGGTAGGTTACTTCAAATTTTTAAAAATTCCATCTTGATTTACCTATAGATTTTGATGATATCTCTTTGTTTATTCTTTTTTTTTCTAAGTCTGGACATGGAACCCAGGGTCTTCTCACTGAATTATATGCCCAGCCTGTTATTTTTTAAATTATTAATGAGATTGGTTTTCACTAAATGACTACATTGGCCAGGCTGACCCAAATATAGGCTGCGTATACTGTATACATATACCACTCTACTTAACTTATAATTCATTTAACATATTTTTATGCAAATTTAAAACACTAGGTAATGCTTTGATTTTGCTCTAGCATTCAAATGTGATTTGGAAAACTAAAAATTAAAGATCTATTTTATTTACCCATTTTTAAAATCTCTTTGAACTAGTTCTTCTTCCTTCCCAGTGACTTGAGTTTATGTTCATTGTCCTTTCTTTGTGTTTCAGAATTATTTTCAATTCATTCTGCAGCTAAAATATTGACTTAACTTTTAGAGTATTTCACCTCTTTAAAATCTTAAATAATATTTTCACTTGGTATAGAATTTTGGGCTCATTTTTTTTCTATTGAAAAACAGTGCCTTTTGTTTATATAATTTGAGAAAAAATGAAATTTCATTATAGGTAATGCACTGTTCCTTGTGATTGACTTCAAGATTTGATGCTTTTGTGATTAATTTTTAGAAGACTGACCATGAAATATTTTTTACTGGGTTTCTTACTCTGGTTGTTTCTTCCAAAATTGAGATAACTTATTGATATTTACTCTTCAAACACTTTTCATCCTAGATTTTGTCCTCTTCTGTGCGATTACACACATCATCTTGAGGTCTCATCACTTCATTTTGCTTTACTTTGTTTCAATCTGGTTTTATTCATGAGTCAGGTTGGGCTTTTTTTATTTAACTACTGTATCTTCAGCTAAATGAATTCATTACTCTAGCTCCCATTTTGCAACTGATCTCATCTATTTATTTTATTTATGTAAAATTTCTAAAATTTCTGATGTGTTGCACTTTGTATTTATGTTCCAAGATTTCTATTTCTTTGTTTAGAATTTCTAGTTTCATTTATGCTGAGCATGCTGACATTTCTGATTGAACCATTTTTATGATTTTTTATGGTTTTTAATTCTCAGCAGATAATTCTCGGCAGATAATTCTGACATCTGTGTCATCTTGGTGTCGGAGATGGTTTTTGATCTTTTTGATTCCTCAGTCGGTTGGAGATATTTTTGATTTTCTTTTCAGCTTGATGATTTTTAATTGAGATGTAGATATTTTCAGTATTATAAGACACTGGATCTTACTTAGATCTTCCATTTAGTAATCTTGCTCTGATAGAATTCTTCTTGGTGAGGAAGGAGTTCTTATTTGATTATTGACAGTGTAGAAGGAACTCCCATTCTCTATTCACACTTCTGTGGGTGATGGGTCCTTCTTACTGCTGGGCAAATACTTGGTTCAGGCTCCTCACTGGCCTTCTGTTGACTGGGAAGGAGACATACAGTTTTCTTGTGTGCTAGGTTGCTTCTGCTTATGCTGAGCAGTGATGAATGTCCCAAATTTTGACAAGGACTTTACCGATAGATCCCACATCACTGCACAGAGCAGAAGTTTAGTGCTCCTGGGGAAGGAGTGGAGTTCAAGTTCCCAGTGGTCTTCAAGGTCACAGCAGGTTGGTACTCAGTTTTTGGTGAAAATGGATATTTTCTGGGATGTTTGGTATGTATAGAGCAGTAAGTTTTAAATTTTTTTGCCTTATTGAAATATTTTTTTGCCTTATTAAAATATTTTTGCCTTATTGCCTTTGTCCAATTTTCTGGCTAGCATGAACAACATTTTGGGGAACTTGTATCTATTTATGCTTGTATTTATCTTGTTTTCTGACTATTGGCATAATATTTCTCTCTTAAATACTTTCCAAGTGATTAAATATACAACACTAGAAAAATGCAAAAAGAAACCTTTTATCACCTTAAGTGTCTATATTATATCAGTGTGCATCACTGTGCATCTCTAATCAAAGTGATATTTTCAATGCCAGTATAAACACTGTCCATTGTTGAGAGATGCTCACCTGGCACTCAGTAAACTGAGTCTAGTCTCTTGCCACATAACTAGTTTCCACTCCGGGAAACTAGTTAGATTTGTTTGTCTCCTGCTCACACCTCTGAGTCTTCAGAAAAGGTTGGAGTAAGCGATCTGACGCCGCTTGGGGTGCCTAGCTATGGACGGACCCAGCTCCCTGTGACTCCCCAGGCTCCACCTCCTGCAGTGCAAGGACTGAGCGCTCCAGAGTCGCTGGCCTGGCGCGAAGTCAGCCTGGCCGTGCCCTCGTGGGCCACTAGTGACATAATTCCCAGAGATGCTTCCAGATCCCCAGCTCCTTCCTTAGGCAAAGACTTCTTCAGTTCCGGAGCTTTAGACAGGTCCGGAGGTGTTGTCCAAAGGCGAGGTGCTGAAACCCGGCGAGGTGCTGTCCACAGGCGAGGTGCTGAAACCCAGCGAGGAGCTGTCCATAGGCCTAGGTGCTGAAACCTGGCGAGTGCTGTCCATACGAGAGGTGCTGAAACCCGGCGTAGTGCTCCAGTAGCAGCATCTCCTGCCTGCTCAGGTCATGGGCACCACATTTGTCCAGGAGATCAAAGGACCTGCGCCACGGGGAGCTGGCCTGCGAGGCCCTCCTTGCAGGGAGGTGGGGGGGTAAACTTCTCATATACCTCTTTTCAGACACTCGCCCTTTAAAAGTAAACACTGATTTTTGTCACCATGGATTCATTTTTCTCATTTTATAATTGAAATCATGTAATTACTTGAAATATTAAATTTTTGCAATTGAAATCATGTAATCAATGATCATATTTATTAACTGAAGTCTTTTCACTTAATAATTTAAGAATACAAACAAACTGAACCTCAAAATTTAAAAAGGTGCAAATTGTAATATTTTGTGAATCATCATTTTCCCCTTTTTATTGCAAGTAATGTTTCATTGTATGAAAAACACAGCTTATATTTTTATTTGTTTATGAGTGTTTAGATGGTTTCCACTCTTCATAAAATTATATTCTAAAATTAGATTATACAACAAGGTTGGTAAAGAGAAAGGGGAACAATCCCACAGTGCTGGTGTGAATGTAAATTTCTGCAGCTACTATGGAAGATAGTGTGAGTGTGGAAGTTCTTAAAAAATTAAAAATAAAATTTTCACATGACCCAGAAATTCTACTACTGGACATATGTATATACCTAAATGAAATACAACCCATCTGTGAAAGAGATAGCTGCATTCCCATGTCCATTGCAATGTGAGTCACCACATTCAAGAAATAACCTATCTGTCTCTCAACTGACAAATCAATATAGAGTATGTGTTACATTTACATAATGAAAGAGTATTCATCATGAAGTGAATGAAATTCTGTCACAGGCAACAATTTAAATGGATATGGAGATCATTACATGAAGTGAAATAAGCCAGGCATAGAAGCACAAAGGTCACGTGATCTCATTCATGGGTGAAATACAAAGTTGATCTCAAGTTGAAAATAGGATGGTTAGTAAGCAGCCTGCTGCCCTGGTAGTTGACTGTGGTCTGGCAAGCCGCGGCCACCCCAGGGCGGGGAAGCCAGAAGCAAGAGCGTCTCCTGAGATCCGCGCCATGCTGGAACTTGGGGCGCTGAGCCAACCAGTAAGCAGCCTGCCGCCCAGGAAAGTGACTGTGGTCTGGGGAGCTGCGGCCACCCCAGGGCGGGGAAACCAGAAGCAAGAGCGTCTCCTGAACTGTCACGCATGCTCAGGTTCCAGTGGGACACGGGGAGTGGATAGAACCAATGGTGGTAGAGCAGGGAAAGCATGGTAGGACTTCTGAATATGTGTGATAGTTCAAACAATTTTTTTTCTTTTTTATCAAAAATGAGATATTATAGTACCCATTGATCATTTTCTGTTATTCGGTTCAGAAAGCCCTGTAATTCTTTCACTCTATGTACGGCTTAATACTATTGTGTTATGTTTGATATTATTGTATTTGAAACTATGCTCAACTATAGCAGAGTAAGAGATATGGTGTTAGATACTGTTGATGTCCAGTTGACTTAATGTAAAGTACTGTGTTGCCTATGTTGTCCTATTCTGATCTGCTCTGTACTGCCCCCTTTTGTTTTATTCTCTTTCAAATTAAAAAAAAAAAGAAAATAGGATGGTTATAAGAAAACAAAAGAAATAAAGGAGAGAGAGATGGGAGAGCTTGATTAATGAGTACCAAGTTATATTTAGACAGCACTAAGAAGTTTTGGAGTTCTATTGCACACAAGGGTTTCTCCTGATATTGAGCTGAGTTGTTACAAAATGAGAGGAAAACATTTTTATCAAAAGTAAATGATAAATGTTTGATGAGATTGGAATGCTTAACCTAATTTAAGCATGTATACATATGCTGACATATGATGAGACTAAATAGTATAAGTTTTATGTTTTGTGTATCAGTATTAAATGAATTCAATAAAAATGAAATAAACTATAGTTGCTAAGAACATTTTATGTAACACTTTCCTTATCATTTGTCTTCAGTTCCCTGGAGAATCATAAGATAGGTCTAGTCATCTGTTCTCCGTGCCAGTTTTCATCTTGGCCAGCCATATAGAATGTGTCAGGCTACCCAATGCCCTTGACCACCCCTTCCTTCAATATTTGTAAACTTTGCAATTCTAGTTGCTGGCTCACATTTTCATTGTGTTCATTGTAGCCTCTGCAAAACAAACTTGATTTTCATTTTAATGAAGTCTCACTTAATTTTAGTGATTTTCTATTCCTTACTATGTATTAGATTTTGTTAATGGTCATGAAATGGTCTGTATGTTTTATTTTGGAAATTCTATTGTTTTAATCTTTCTTTTTAGGATAATGTTTCTCCTAATATCTTTATGTTTTGTTTGCTGTAAGTCAATGGTCATGTTTTCAGTTTATTTTACCATTTGCCATATATGTTCTGACATTATACTCCCATATACAAATTACATACTGCTCAGAGGCTGACTCACTTAAACCAGAACAACTCTGTCCAGCTGGAATTTATATTGTTTCAAGTGACAAGATTTTCATAAAACAGTGCTCTACTGAGTTATATAACACATTTTTTTCTTTTTTCTCTGTCTCTTTATTTTAAAGATAATAAAATCAAACCAAACAAAACAAAACAGAACAGAATAAAACTAGTCAGAACAGAGCAATGAAAGCAATGCAGGGCTTCAAAATAAGATAATAGGAAATCAACAATGGCTACCATAATGAATCTTGTTTTCTTCAAAATAGCTGTCCATACCATCAGATATAATAAAAAATTTTAAAAAGAACAGAATAAAACCAGTCAAAACAAAATATTGAAGAAATAATAAGATGAAACAAAACAAAATAGTGAAAATAATATTGACTTGCAAAAACAAGACAAAAGGAATGTCTTGGTTACTTTTTTTCTCATTGCTGGGACAGAACACCCAACACCCCAAATTAGGGAAAGAAAGCTTTATTTAGTGTACAGTTTTTTTGCAGGTGTCAGTCCATACTCAGCTGGCTTCCAGGCAGGGTGGTGTGGCTGAGGGGTAACAATTCATGGTGGCCACAAGCAACAATAGCAAACAGGGTAAAAGGGGAAAAGCAGTCTCTTTCTTTCCCTTTCACTGTATGCCTGCTCCCCACCCCTGGGCGGGTACAGCACTCACACTGCCAATCCCAGTGCTAGACAACGAACCAATCACAAATGCTAGACTCAGCTGCCTCCATGACTGTGTGAGGCTTTGGGGGACGTTTAAGCTGTAACAGGGAAATCTCCTATAATTGCTATATTGCATATTGCTATCCTCTTAATAGATGCTCAGAGTACTGGCTTAGGGCTGAAAAGTCAATGAAACAATACAAGCATTGGTTTGTTTTGGTACTTCAGTTGCTATCAACTCAGCTTATGATTCTCTGAAACATCTGGTTGCCTATGGGGTAGGGGGAGAGTTGTGGTGGTTCTGGGCTGCCAGTCCGCATTCCATCTGACTCACAGAAAGGGTAAATTGGCTTCTTGTTACTCCTCCCCAGCCAGACATGGCTTCTGCCTACTCAGTGGAAGGATGAATTGATTTGTTTCTCCTCCCAGGCCCAGCATGGCCTATACTACTTTTTCATTATCTATTCATTCATTAATGCACATTTTTGTTGATTCCATTCCTGGGCTATTTTGAGTAATAAATATGAGGATATAAATATAAAAAGACATGTAAAAGTTCATTATTATTAGTGTTGTGCTTTAGAAAAATACATACACTTTTAAATAGACATTTATATCTAAAAAACAATATAGAGAATAGCCAGGGAGTAACAGATTCCCTCTTATTTTATCTCCTTCCTGATTGTCAGGTAATGATCTGTGGGTCTTTGAACTGGAATATTCATGGACTGACAGTATCAAGAAGATTCCTGTACAGGTCTAGTTGTTCATTTAACCCAGTTTCCATGCCACTAGGGTAAATTTTGACATTACAATTAATGTGTGCATTGCCAATGCATGCACATAAGTAATTTAAAACTTTAGAATAGCCATGGCAAATGCTGAAAATTCTAGTGGAATCAACTTTAAAATATTTTATTTAACCTAATAACATTATCATTTCAACACATAACCAATATATAGTTGTTATGCTTTCTGTGTGGGTGTCCCCCTAAAACCTCATGCAGTGCAGGAGGAATGAGCTTTTCATAGGTGGATGAATCTAGAGTTTGTGACTGATTCCTGATGCAATACAGGGATTATGGCTATGAGTACTACCCCTCCCCTAGGGCGGGCAGACTGCATGAGGTATAAGGGCAGACAGAGGTTTCCACTTTCCTTCGCTTCTTGTTTTCACTGCCTTCTGCTGTCATGAATCATTGCCCCTATACCACATCACACTGCCTTAGAGCCAGCTGTTATGCACTGAAGCCTTTATTTAGCTCAGACTGTGAGCTAAATGAAACTCTCCTCCTTTAACCTTGAGTGTTGGGTATTTTGTCTAACGACTAAGACAATAACTAGTATTAATACAATGTTTTAGAATAATTTTCATATTATGTCTTTAAAATATGTCAAGTATTCTATGCAGTGTATCTCAATTTGACTATATTTGAAGGACTTGAATCTCACATGTAACTACTGGATAGTATTTTAGACAAAGATTTATATAAAACTACTCCTTTAATTATATTTAAAGAACAAGGTGATATCTATCTTCTCTGAGGCTGTTTTATATCTTCTATGCCTCTGACTAGTTCATTCAATTATTCTTCTCTCATCTTGACAGTGTATATTACAGTTGTGGTGACTTATTTGATATCCTTGTGTACTAATTCAACTATATGTGTCATCTTTGCATTAAAAGACTGAATTTTTCTCATCATGAGTTCTATTTTCTCTGATGCTTAATAATTCTTTACTAGATGGCATAATTGTGAAATTGACCTTGTTTATTCACCTATGAAGGAGTCCCTGATTTCTATTTTAGAATTCTGTGGAGTTACTTATATAGGGAATGATCCTCAAGTGTCCAGCTTTTGAAGTCAGAAGACTTGTAGTCTGAAGTCAATGGTCCCCATTACTGAGGTCAGTATCTTCCTCATACCCTGCCATGAGAGTTTCGAGGTTTTCCACTCTGGATGAGCAGAATGGGCATTATCCCAGATGCTGATCAGTGTTGCAGATGGTTCCCTACTATCCTTTTGATTGGCTCATAGACTTGCAATTTCTTTATGTGTTTATGCTTGCCTGTGATCAACCAAGTCCCAGCAGAGTTTTCTCTGCCGATACAGTGCTCTGTTTCTGCAAAACTCACTCTACTACCTGTTCTATCTGGGAAACTCCAGAATCTTCAGATTCTCTCAAATTCCCAAAGTCCTTTCTTTAACCCAAGCAACTCCACAGGCTCTGGCTTGGTCGGTTTCATGGCTAACATCTTGCTCCTATGCAACACCTTATAATTTGCCTTCATACAGGGCTCAGTGGACTTCGTTTTCTGATGTCCCATCATTAAGGAGCCACCTCACCATATATCTGATCTGGTTATTAGCAGTTTTACACGAGGGGGTAACTCTAATCATGGTTAGCCCTTTGAGTAGAAGAATAAATACAACGCAAAGTCTGGGGTCTTTGCCCTCTCGGTTTTCCCCACTGCAGGATGTTCTTTTTCCTTCTCCTTAAGCTCTGGGAAGCCCCAGGCCCCTTCCTCTGAGTGCTCAGCCCAATAATATTGATACTAGCTTCTGTTTGAGTCTGATTCTATGCCCTGGACAACGTGACTTCTGTACTTTGCCACAATCTTAAAACTGCATTTTGAAAAATGATTTTTAAAACATTACTAATTATAATTGCTATAGTAAGTTTAAATTTATGTACATTACAAGACAGACATGGTACATTCATTCAGATTGTTCTTATTCTAAATGCCAGTGAGCTGTATTTATTGACAAGTGAAGTGAAGCAATTCAAAGATGTTGAGTCTTTGCTTTTGATGAAGGCCCAAATTTGAGGATAGACTTATTTTCTTATTTCAAGA
>PVJX010034474.1:0-18871 GCA_004027295.1 Dolichotis patagonum | reverse complement strand
TGTGTGTGAGTGTGTGTGTGTGAGTGTGTGTGTGAGTGCTATGGCTTAAAGCTAGGGCCTTCACATTGAACAAGAGCACTGGCCCTTTTTCATTTTTTATTTTGAGTCAAGGCCCTGCTGGGTTATCTAGGCTGACCTCAAACTTGGCAGCCTCCTGCCTCAGCCTCTCAAGTAGTTGGAATTACAGGTGTGTGATGCTGAGTTTAGAACCCAGCATCCAAGCATGGAAAACACGGGCCTAGCGCTGAGCTCCGCCCAGCTCCTGTTGTAGGGAATTCAGGGCCTAAGGACAGTTTACGGAAGAAACTGATCCAGTATGCCAACTACCATAGACGTGTTTTCTGTTTTTTTTGAGACAGGGCCTCGCTGTGTATGCCAGGCTGGCCTTGAACTCTCGGTGATCCTCCTGCCTCGGCTTCCTGCATGCTGAGATTACAGGAGTGCGCCACCATGCCTGGCACATCTTTTGGAGTCAGTTTTGCAGTGGAGGATTTTTGGAGTGCAGCTAGTCTTACTACCCTGAGAACACGAGAGCTGGAGTAGCTCAGATTTCCCTACACCCAGACTGTAAGACACGTTCGCCGACTGAAGGCTTGATTCAGTTGCAGACCGTGTGGACGGAGGTAACAGAGTCATTCTTTCCCGCAGGCCGACGAGGGGAGGAAGGAGGAAGTGACTCCTCTGGGCTCCAAGGCGCCCATCTGGGTTCCAGATGCCAGAGCCACCATGTGCATGATCTGCACCAGGGAGTTCACACTCACCTGGAGGCGACACCACTGTCGTGCCTGCGGAAAGGTCAGCCAGCCCCACGGGCCCCACCGGCTGCCCCCACACACAGAACAGAACGAAACAAGATAGGAAAACAGGCCAGGCCTGGTGACGCACTCCTGTAATCCCAGCACTCAGGAGGCTGAGGCGGGAGGATTGCCAGCCTGAGCTACATAGCGAGACCCAGTCTCAACAAAACCCCAAGAAGCAAAAACAGCAGTGATGGCCAAGACAGCTAAGAGGCCTTGGCATGCAGGGCACGGGCGCCGTTCTGAACATTTTGCGTGTGGCAGTTCTCTGCCCATAGTATTTTACGTAGGAAGCACGTACACAGTAGGAATTGGGGCCTGAGTACGAGGTCCCCTCGTGCTGGAACCCCGGGCCCTTGAGCCCTGTGCGTGGGGAGCTGCTGGGAAAGGTAATGAAGTAACTGCAATGTGTTTCAGGTCGTCTGCCAAGCCTGCTCCTCAAACAAGTGTGGCTTGGATTACCTGAAAAACCAACCTGCAAGAGTATGTGAACACTGTTTCCAAGAACTGCAGAAACTAGGTAATATATAAATAAAGGCTTCTTCAAAAATGCCTTTCTTTCCCTGTGCTTTCCAACAGCCTCCTATAATCCCAGCACTTGGATGCTGAGGCAGGAGGATCGCTGCCGGTTTGAGGCCAGCCTGGGTTACATAGTGAGTTCAAGGCCAGCCTGGACTACACAGTGAGACTCTGTCTCACAAAAATTGAAAAAAGAAAATAACAAAGAGAAAGAAAGGGGACTAACAAGCTTTCTGAAAGGAATCATCTTTGACATACTAGCAACAGTTTTTGATACTTGGCTTAAAATTGGTACTAAGCTTTCCTAACTCAGCTTTCGTGGTAATTCGAAGAGGAGCTGGACTGCAATTTGTTTTCCTCTGTGAACAAGTTTTGCTAAGAAAACTAACTCGAGATGTAATTGCAGGATGAGGTGCCTAAAACCACACACAGGGAACTTTCGCTTCCTAGTAATTTCCGAGTTTCTTGTTCACCACAGCAGTGTGCTCACTGCAAGCCACTTTGTGTCCACCTGCAAGTCATTTTGTAGGAACAGATTTGGTGGCCCTTGGCCCGATTTTGGTCATGTGCCGGTTGTGGTGTTTCACTCCATGCTTAAAAGGTATCACTTCTGGGACAGACACAGGGTGGCACTTCTGAACCATGGTGTTCGTTGCGGGCTTCTTACAGGCAAAGTAATTGTGCCAAGAACTGCTCATGTCTGTACTTTGGGAAGGAATCTCTAGCTAAATATCTGAAACATATGGGACCTAAATTTTAAAAAGAAGTCAGGTGTGGTGCATGCCTCTAATGCCAACACTCAGGAGGCTGAGGCAGAAGGATACAGCAAGTTCATGGCCAGCCCGAACTGCATAGGGAGGCCCCGTCTGGGATACAAAAGAATGTTCCAGAAGTGTAAGCCCATAGCCCACCCTGGAGAGGCTTCCTCTGCTCAACTCTTGACCATCATTTGCATTCTTGAGCCAGGAGCTGATGTCGTGCTTACATATTTTGAGTTTCCTTCTGTGAATAATCTACACGCAATATGCATCGAATTTGAGCCACACTGAAAGGCAGACGCTTCTGCCGATGCTGAGCATTCCCACTTCGTTCCAGATCACCAGCACTCCCCGAGGCCCGGGCCCACTGTGAGCCACAAGTCCCCATCCAGCGCCTTGACTTCAGTGCTCCAGTCCATCCCCTCCGGACGGAAGCAGAAAAAGATCCCTGCAGCTCTCAAAGAAGTAAGTGCTTCCCACCGGCCCCTGTGCTGCACGAGGGCCCCTCTGCAGCAGGATTAGCAGGGAGAGACCCTGGCCTCAGTCTGAGGTGGCTCCTCATTTAGAAAATGATGGGGAAAAGGTCTGGACAGCATTTTATAGTGAGGAGAGAAAGGAAAGATATGTTGAACTTACTTGGTCACTTTTCTTTCATTGCTGGGACAAAATACTTGATGCCTAAAATTAAAGAGAGGAAGGTTTATTTAGTTCACAGTTTGTGGAGGTTTTAGTCCATACTCAGCTGACTCTGACTGCAAGGCAGGGTGGCATGGCACCGAGCAACACTTCAAGGCGGCAGCCAGCAAAAGCAAGAAGAGCGGAAGAGAGGGTGAGCATTGTAAAAGAGAGGGGGACCTTGTGCTGTAAGCTACCAGCCCTCCAGGATGGGTGTAGCGCTTGCACCATCTGGGTGCTGTCCTCTTGCGCAGGCCCAGGGTGTTTACAGAGTGAGGACCCCGGCCCCCTGATGAGTGGCTTCAACTCCTCAAGTTGACACAATGTATCAACCATTATAATCCACCTCTTCTCAACTTGGCACGTTTCCTTAAAGAGATTTCTAGATGCAAAGACATTGTGATTCTTAACCATTTCACAACTTGAATATTATAACACAGCTTTATAACTAACTATCCTTGAGAACCAGTATTAGATCTATCAACATTTTATTACATTAGAACCATAACATTTTGCCCATGGCCTGCCAAAGATTCATGCACATCGCTTTATGCAAAAGACATTTAGTCCATCTGCAAAGTTGCCAAAGACTTTTAACAGTTTCAGCATTGCTGAAAGGTCCAAGTCCTAATTCTTCTCTAAGATGTAAAGCAAACTCTTAGGTGACAGTGCCTGTAGAAATGAAAACAAAGTTAAACACTTCCAACATTCAGTGTCTAAGATGAACATTTTCATTCCAAAAGTTACAAACAAGGGATCAAAGCATTGGGACCAAAGCAAGTCCAAAATCCAGCAGGGAAAACATTAAGTCCTGTAGTTCCATGTCCAGCATGGGAAGCAATCTGTGGCAAATGGTGAGTTGCGAAAGGCTTGAGTGACTCCACCCCTAAGACATTCCCAGAGGTTGCAGCTCCCACTGCTTCTCTGAGTCCCACGCTTGCAGCTCTCCTTAGATGGTCTCCATTGCACCTTCAGCTTCACACTCTGCCCTCTCAGGGGCACACTGGTCCCCTACACCTTCTTCTGAAATCAGGGTGGAAGTCTTCTTAACCCCACAACTCTTGCATTCTGCATGCACCTAAAACCAGTGCCACATGGATGATGCCAAGGTCTGCTGCCAGCTGGAGCAGTAGCCAGGCTTTCCTCTCTCTTGGCTGTAGGGTTTGAGTCCCTGGATCACTGGGCCCTCTGAGTCCACTTCTGAGGAACAAATTTCCTATGCCACCACCATTCTGGAACCTGGCTGGGCTCTGCAGCCATTCCAGAACATGGTGCTCTGTGGCGGTCTCCTCAAAGCAAGCCTTTCACTTTCGCAGTTTTCAGGCTGCAGAAGGTGGAGATCCGCTTCTTGTGATGCTCTCAGGCCATCTTTTCTATTCTCCTTTTCCTTCTCAGCAATCGAGATTTACCCAGCTCTGTCTTTGCAGTCCACAGTTTCACTGGAGCTTCCTTTCTGGCCAAATTCACATTTTAAATCATCCTGCTAGGCTCTTTGCTCTTGATTCTCAACATAGATCTGGCTGGAAGTCCCCCAAAATAGCCATGCCACAGCCTCAAAATTCCACTGTCTTGAAATTTCTTCTGCCAGCTTAGCCTACCATCCATAATCTCAGTCCCAGGCAAAATCTCTGGATATGAGCAAAACACAGACAAACTTTCTGTGAAGCCATAACACACATCAGCTGCAGTCCAGCACCCAGTGCAGTCCTTCTTCCCAGCAGAAACCTCCCAAACCTGGTCTTTACTGGCATAGTTTCTATCCACCTTCTGGTCTTCTGAGCTTTGACCAGAATCTTCCCTACAGAACAGCCTAAGGGGTTCCAGAGCTATTCTTTCAGGTGACATCTCCAGGCCTTTCCTAACTCTTTGACAAGCCATTCCCAAAGGCTCTTGAACCACATGGTCAGATATAGTCCTAGCAATGACCCCGCCTATCTGGTATCAAATTCTGTCTCATTGCTGCAACAAAATACCTGACACGCAAAATTAAGGAAGGAAAGGTTTATTGAGCTCATAGTTTGTGGAGGTTTCAGTCCATAATAAGCTGGCTCCAAGGCAGGGCGGCATGGACAGGGGCGATTGTTCATGGCAGCAGAAGACAGCAAAAGCAGCAAGTGCAACAGTGAGCCTCTTTTCCTCCTTTATATTGTAAGCAGGCCACACACCCCTTAGGAGAGTGTAGCGCTGACACCTCCTTGCCCTCCTCTTGCACAGGCTCAGGAGGTTTACCAAGTGAGGACCCTGGCCCCTGCTGAGTCATTTAAACTTGTAAACTTCTCAAGTTAACATAGTGGATCAATTATTACAGATACCCATGAACTTTTGTTGAGCTAGGCTAGTCTGGAATTTAAGGACAGTTCTCTTGCCTCAGCCTCCCTACTGCTGGGATTTCCAGGTGTGTACCACCACAGCCAGCTGAGATGAATTTTTTAAAATTACTTCTAGGAGACCCCTTTCTTGAGGAAAGAAATCTGTGGAATAATTTTGGGCACGTCATTAGCATTTACTGATCTATGCATTTGTTATTTGTGAACACTGATTGGTTATGGACAGCTCACAGTAGGTTGTCTTTGTTCTTATTTTACTTCGTTTGTTTGTTTTGCAGTACTGGAGGTTGAACCCCGGACTTCACACTTAGCTACATCCCCAGGCCTTTTAAAAGTTTGAGACAGCGTTTTCATTAAGTCACTCAAATTGGTTTTGAACATTACACTCTCCTGCCTCAGCCTCCCATCATGTTGGAATTGCAGGCCCGTAGCACTGTGCCTGGTTTTCTTAACTTAGAGTCTTCTTGGTGACACTGGCCTGCAAGCTTAGACCTGGCCGGTGTAATGCACAGCGCAGTGGCTATCCCACCCAGATCCTGCCGTTTCCCCCCCAGTCCATAGTGCTGGGCCACACAGCACTGCCATTCTAGCCACTCAGGAGACAACCTGTTTCCGCTTAGCCCCTTCTGTGCTGGTTCTGTAGCCCGCAGAGTCAAGTGTGTTTGTTGGGGTTTTTTGTGTGTGTTTTCAGGATGGCTGAGCTGTCCACAGCCCACCTGCCCCAGTTAAGTGATTGTCCCCACCTCTGCCTCCTGAGGCTGTGCTCAGCTCTAAAGGGGGGTTTTCATTCTTCCTGCTTTGGGTGCAACGCTACAGGTGTGCAACACTATGCCCGCCTGATTCTCTACTTTGGTTACTCTGGAGGGTTTTATCATACAATGAACGATACTAAAATTTTATCAAAATCATAAATGTTCCCAGCTGAAATCACACGAAGTAATCTATAGCTAATTTTACAAAATAGAAGAAGAGTATTTGCAGAAGTCTAATTGCAGAGTTGAGTGTGAAACAGGCTAAACCAATTTAGCGGGTGCCTGGGGACTGGCTCGTTCTCCTTGACTTCCCAGGCCTGAGGACGTAATGCTGAGGCTCTGGCCAGAAGCGGAGCTTCGCCTCCGGTCCAGCCACCTGGACACTGAAGAGGGGTGATGGCTGGAGCCACCTGAGCCGGCTTGCAAGAGGTCCAGCTCTTAAGAATATAAATAAAGGCCGGCCATGGTGGCCCAAGCTGTGCTGTAGGCTGAGACGGGAGAATTGCTGAGTTCGAGGCCAGCCTGAGCAACTCAGTAACTTAGATGACGTCTCAAACTAAAACATGAAAAACGAGCAGTGGTTGTAGCGCTGCATGAAGGAATGGCTGGAGTTCAGTCCCTACTACCAGGGAAAAGTTTTATTAAATTGAAGAGTGAAAATTTTAGAAAAGCTTTGGATCACTTTTTTCTTCTCCTACTAAAACAGAAAAGCCCAGCGTGGTGGCACAGGCTTATAATCCCAGCACCTGGGACGTGAGGCAGAGGAATTGCCATGAATTTGAATCCAACCTGGGCTACAGAGTGAGACCATCTCAGAAGTAAATAAGAAAGGGGCCAGGATATAGCTCAGTGGTGCGGCACCTGCTTGGCAAGTGTGAGGTCCTGAGCTCAATTCCTGGTATCCCCCCACCCCAAGAAAGGAAGAAAGAAACAGAAAACATAGAAACACATGCATGCACACACAGAGAAACTCAGGTCATCCAGGTGAAACCTCCACATTTCTCATCAAAGACAAGCTCTTACCTCACTTTAACAGCAGTATTCGGCTGGTATTGTAGCAGACTTTGCAGACACACAAGTGTATTCCGAAACCTTTCCTTATTACTTGCCACACCCCGCACTGTCCCTGCCCCCGGTCAGGCCGCTGCCCTGTGCTCACAGGTGCGGGCCAGCGCGGAGGACTCCACCATGAGCGGCTACCTGCACCAGGCGAAGGGCGCCAGGAAGCCGTGGAGGCATCTCTGGTTTGTCATCAAGAACAAAGTGCTGTACACATACGCGGCCAGCGAGGTGAGGGGGCCGGAGATGGGCCGGGGAGGGGTTGTTGGGTGCCGTGCCTGTGTTATCGCTCTAAGGTCTGGGGTGTGCTTTTATTTGGTGGCCCTGGGGATCCAGCCCAGGACCTTATGCCTGCCGGGCCACTGCCACACACACCTCAGCCCCTTGAGAGCTCTGACTCAAGTGCATTAGGATTTTCCTCTTTCTCGCTCTGTCTCTTTTTGAGACAGAGTCTCATTATGTAATTCAGGCTGACCTTGAACTCACTGTGTAGCCTCGGCTGTAGCCTACTCTATTGCCCTTGTGGGGACCCTCCTGCCTCAGCCTCCTGAGTGTGGGATTAGAGGCATGGTGGAGGCTGAGTCCAGAGGACTGGATTGTGGCTTCCTGTCCTTCTATCTGATTCCCTGTGTTCCAGCAGTCTCTGAACACCCTAGAGGGAAGGAGATCCTCAGCTGGCCACCACTTACCTTCTGGTGGAAATCATGGCGTCTCTTGGGTGGTAGCAGAATTCACGTGAGGGTCAGGGGCTGTGAGCTCCGCATCTGGCGGTGGGGTCGGGGGCATGACTGAGCGAATGGTGAACGGCGTGCTGGCCCTTGGAGTGCTGACCTCACAGCTGTGCCAGTCCAAGGCCCGAGCGTCTCTGTGAGCGAAGCTGAATCCCGTCCGCGTCGGTGTCTTGACCCTCAGGATGTGGCGGCATTGGAGAGTCAGCCTCTGTTAGGCTTCACAGTCACCCGGGTCAGCGATGACAGCGCGGACTCAAGAGTGTTCCAGCTGCTGCACAAGGACCTGGTGTTCTACGTTTTCAAAGCGGAGGACGCGCAGTCGGCGCAGAAGTAAGTGACATGGACCTGCTCCCTGTGTACCCAAGCTTCCGAGTTGTTCTTTGATTTGCATTTATTTTGCAGTTCTGGGCACTGCATGCAGGGTCTCCAACCCTTTTTATTGTGTTTATTGGTTTTTTGAGGCACTGCATGCAGGGTCTCCAACCCTTTTTATTGTGTTTATTGGTTTTTTGAGACACTATGAGTCTAACTGCATATCACTATGTAGTTCTGGCTGGCTTTGAACTCACGCTCAACTCACAGAGGTCTTAACTGCCTCAGTCTCCCCAGTGCTGGGATTACAGGCACGCACGCCATGCCTGATCCATAATATCCTATTAAAAAAAATTCTAGTGCCATGAGAAGGGAAAGTGATTGCACCAGGCGTCTTCCACGATCCTAGCTGTGGACGTCAGAAGAAACTTCAGAGCAGAGGATCTTGGCAAGGCCTCTGTGATGTTTCCAAAGGCAGCTGTATTGCAGGCAAAATATTAAATGCCACAGGAAAGCCCTGACATCAAAAATACTAGGTTTGGACCCCAGGATCCACTAGGACACTCAGGTCAGCGGAGCTCAAAGGGGAGGACAAGGCACCCTGAGAGTGTTCCCAGAAGCACTGTGTCAGAACCCCAGAAGGAGAGGAGTTGTCGGGGAGGTTTTTTGTGATTGATTGATTGATTGATTGATTTTGGTACACTACTGGGGGTACACTCAGGACCTTCCTACTGAACTACACTTGAAGCCCTTTTTTACTTTGAGACCTCCTGCCTCAGCCTCCCCAGTGCTGGGATTACAGGTGTGTGCCTTGGAGTTCAGCTAAAGGTCTTTGACAGAAAACATCCATTTCTGTAACCAATTAAATTGGAGCATCAGGACTTTGTGGAACTTTCACATGTGAAATGGTCTCTCCCTCACACCTCACAAAAATAAACTTTCCAGGTCAGATCATGGGTCAGATTTCAGAAAATGGTACTCCATGCACTCGAGAGATGCAGGTCTCCCAGGAGACGCCTTCCGCGTGCTGTGGAGTCCCCCCCCACCCACACCTGTGCTCTGACACCGGTCCTAGCAACCTGACTGCTCTCTCTGGTCCGCAGGTGGATGGAGGCGTTTCAGGAGGGCACCGTGTTGTAGCAGTGTCGCTTTCGTCCATTCGCTGGCACCGTGGACTCATCAGGATGGAGTGAAGGACAGATTTTATGGAAATAAACACTGCCAGGATAGATCTAACCAAACTCTTTTTCAGATAGCTCAAATACAGGAAATTATTTTGTTAGATGAAAGTAGTTTTTTAAAAAAAGTTTGCTTTTTCATGTATTTATTAAAATTGTAATGTTTACTTAATGGTCAGAATTATTTCTGAGTCTCACACTGAATTCTAAAGAACCATTTCTTCAGAGACCAGAAATTTTACCTTTTTCTATAGTATTTGTGACCCAGCCCACACTGTGTTCTCTGCCTTACCTTGTGACATTTCTTACTAGTTGTGAAGCTTTGTAAGTAAAAAACACATACAGAAAGCAAATTTCAATGCAATACTTGGTTCAGAAATTATAATCACTACCAGGCATAGTGGCACAGGCCTCTTGTAATCCTAGCATTTGAGAAGCTGAGGCAGGAGAATCTATCTCCTCAAGTTTAAGACCAACCTGAACTATATAGTAAGACCCTGTCTCAAAACCAAAAATCAGGAAAAGAAAAGAAAGAAGGAAAGAAAGAAAGAAATTATGGTTAGTATAAAACTGCTGAAGCGGGCTGGGGATTTAACTCAGTGGCATAAGTGCTAGCCTGGCAAGCGCAAGGTCATGAGTTCAAACCCCAGTACCAAAAAAACAAAACAAAAAAACCTGCTGAAGAAAATATGTCTTTGAATCAATAAACCTGGAAAATTTTTCTGTTTCACAATGGAAAAACACATGACCAGCTTCTACCTCAGTAACTGTGAAATGAAATTTAAGTCTTTAATGTATTTCTACTTTATATACCTCTTGTGGCATGCATTAATGTTACATCATCAAAAAATTATAGCAAAGGATAGAAATCTGACTTGTTTTATATAACTGTATGGCTTTTCATTAAATCTAGACTTTTTATGGCTAGCTACCAGTTCAACATAAACAGATTTTTTAAAAAATTTTGTCTTTGAGACAGGATTTCACTATACAGTTCAGGCTGGCCCTGAACTCACTATGTAGCCCAGGCTGGCCTCAAAGTCTCAATGATCCTCTTGCCTCAGCCTCCCGAGTGCTGGGATTATAGGTGTGCATCACCATGCCTGACCCGATGTTTTTTTTTAAGTAGCAAAATACTGAAAGTTTATTTATTTATACATTTGTTTCCAGTCTTGGAATTGAACCCACGCCTCCCACATGCCAGGCAGACTCTACTGCCATAAGGGGTGTTCTGTTTCTTTATTTCCCTGCCAGCAAGTGAGATTCACTGTAAATCTAAAAAGAACACTGCTAAGTTTCCTATACTGTTATGCTTTTAAACATGAACTGGAATCATTGTATCAGAAAGGTACGATTGGTAAGTCAGTATTAGCTGAAATTGTACAGTATTTTTTTTGAAAGGTCTTTGACTTCCTTGGTATTTACTGCCAAAACCATTCTTTCTAGCCAGTGTCGTGGGCCTGGTGAGGAAGTCTGGTCTCACAGTTACCCCTAGGCACCGGTCTGGTGCATCTGTTGTTTAACCTGTGAGTCATTTTATGTAGATTATTGACCAGGAAAAAAAAAGGCCTGGTTAAAGCTGTGCCTGATGTTCATGATAAACATCTTGTGGACTGAATTCAAATAAAAGGCATGGTTTTCCACAGAACCAGGCATAGTGGCGTGTGCCCATGGTCCCAGCAGTCCAGGGGGCTGAGGCAGGAGAATTGCCAGTTCTGATCCCAGCCTAAAGTATTCAGCAACTTAGTGAGATCCTGTCTCAGAATAAACAGGACTGGGGATGTAGCGCACTGCAGTGGTCCCAGTACCATATTTCTTGCTATGACATCGTTTTAAACCTGTGTGACCTCATAGTCCTAACATGCTGTCCTCACAGGTCTTAAGACAGTGTCGGTCTTCTGTTTAGTTTAGGCCAGGCTTAAACTTGTACTCATGATGCTATTGCTTCAGCCTCTTGAGTACTAAGATTACAGGCACGACTACCATGTCTATTTTTTTGTGGGAGGAGTTGGATATTTTTTTGTTTTGGTTTGGTTTGGTTTTGTCTTTTTGATACAGGGTCTTGCTATGTAGTTGTAGTTGGCCTTGAACTCACTTTGTAGCCCAGGCTGGTCTTGAATTTGCAACAATCCTCTTGCCTCAGCCTCCTGAGTACTGGGATTACAGGTGTGTGCTACCACACCCAGCTAAATTATAGATTATGTTCTCTTTTTTTTTTTGTACCGGGAATCGAACTCAGGACCTTGTGCTTGCCAGGGGTTTTGCCACTGAGCTATATCCCCAGCCCTTGGTTTTTTGAGAAAAGACCCTACCAAATTTCAAGCTGGCCTTCTACTTACTGTGTAACCCAGGCTGGCCTCAAATTTATAAGAGATATTCCTGCCTCAGCTTTCCTAGTGCTGAGATTACAGGCGTGGGCCATCACACCCAGAATCCTGCTGTTAAAAGACTCTGGCTGAAGTCTTTTTTATCACTCCTCAGGAACTGCAATCACTTCTGGGCTGTATCGTTCAGCATAGCCTAGCATGTGCAAAGCTCTAGGTTTGATTCCAGCACTGGAAAAAAATAAAATGTGACCCATTCTGCTCCTTGTGTGGTCCATGTTCAGCACTGCGTGGGCTGCCTTCCTGCTGCGTGACTCTAACCCTGTCTCATTCATCTTGCACCTCGGGGCTTTCCTACAGCTTGGGCGAGGGCAAAGGCCAGAGTTTCAGAGGGAAGGGAATCCTACTGCAGGGTAGGCTGGTTGTGATCACAGCCAAGAACAGCGTCCTGCATATTTCAAAGCCAGTGTGCATTCACATGTTCCTGCATGGGGAGGGGGAGCGAGGGGTCTCAGCACCAGGGCGCCACTGTTCACAGAGGAGTTCTCCCTGCACATTCTGCTGCCCTGCCCTGCTCTGGGGTGCTGCTTTAGAAGTAGAGGCAGTGGTTGTTCCTGCACCTCTGTGCCCCACAAATCCCATGCTGCTGAGAGGGCATCATGTCTCCGTCTTCCAGTCTTCCTTCCCTTGCTTCAGCATCGCCAGGCGGGGGATGTGTGACTGGACACACTTCTGAAGGGACAAGGCCCGGGCAGGTGCAACACTGACCCATGTGGTTGCACTGTGTGCACTGTCACAGGTCTGCTAGGCACTGCCAGCCTGTCACCACTGTGCCCCCAAATCCCCAGACAGCACAAGCGTGGCCTGTGACCCAGTGTGGGAGGCAGGGCAGCGCGGCCCCAGAAGGTGGGGCTGTCATTCCATGCTGAGTTCCCTGGCTGTCGGGCATGGCGTCCTCTCCCCAAGGTGCCCTGGTTCCTCTGTGGGCAGTAGCCAGGGATAGTCCACCCAGAGGCCAGGCAGTGAGCCAGACAGATGTCCTGGGAGCCAGGGGGAGGCTGGGTGCTCAGAGTCGTACTCAGGACACCTCGTGGTCGTACAGGTCCTGCCATCGTGGTCAGCACCTTGTCCCCAGAGCCACATCCTCATCGGAGCTGCTCCTACAAGGGCTGCAGAAGCCACCGGAGCCTGCTGTGAGCATCTGCTGGGCCTCTCTGGGACCGATGCTAAGGAACCAACACAAGCAGCGGGGAGGGAAAGAGTCACTCTGTGGCCTGCACTTCCGCCCCTCCAGGCCTGTCTGTAGGGACAGAGACGAGGGGCCAGCACGAGGCAGAGCTGCAGGCTGTGGGTGCCAGGAAACAACGTGAGCTCCTTGTAGGACAGAGCAGCACCCCACACATAGTCTGCTGGAGCTACATGGTCAGCACCCTCACGACCCTTCCACTCCAAAGCGTGGCCTGGGGACCCCTGCCATGGATGGGGAGCTTCCAAGACATCAGGCTGACGTTCCTACAGGGGCAAGTGCCTGCAAAACCTCGGGACAGCTGACGATGAGTGTGGGGCCTGCATGTCACAGTCCCAGAGACGCTGGCTCTAGAACCCCATAGATGCTCCCCTCTGAGCACCTGCTCCCCTCTACCTGGGGACTTGTACATCTTAGGTCTTTGATATACTGAATAAACCTCTTGCACCCCATCCCCACATGTTGAAATCTTCAACCCCACACAATGGTTTTCAAAGTCGGGCCTGGGGGATATTTAGAGTTGGATGAGGCCATGCGGGTGGGATCCCCAGGATGGGATTCGTGGCCATGGAAGAAGGAAAGGGAAATATGGATCATTACCAGGACTGGTACCAGGCTTCAGCCTGCTAGGAACTGGGCTGGGTAACTGGAGGAGCCACCCAAGTCGAGTGGACCTTGGGCTGTGTCACAGCCACTCCCCATCACTCCCATTCCTGTCTGAGCTCTGCTACAGGGTTCTCTGGAACACAAAAGCTATGGTGAACTGCACATGCCAGGGACCTTGGCTGTGTGTTCATGAGATTCATAGGCTTGATGGTTGGGGGTAGAGCTGAGGCTGTGATGCTAGCAGTGATTATTGTGGCTGCTTGGAATCGAGGAGAACAGAAGTAGAGAGGTTGGACAAGACTAATGAATCAGTTGCTTGCAGACTCAGATCAAAACCCTATCAGTGAATGACAATTAAGCTGCCTCTGGTAGCAGTCTTTATAGTAGCAAAGGAATTGTATTTCAAATGTACAGCTGCATCTTTATGTCAGAATCTGCCACTTATTTAGATCTACGTGCAGTTTGCCCATTTTATCAGTTGCTTCCATCTGTATCTCTGTCCACAGGAAGTACTCATCTTGGGCACGGTCTTCATAAGCCCTCGAGCTAACACCAGCCAAAATGGATCAAGAACAAACATCAGGCCGGGGGCACAGCTCAGCAGCACCAGTACCTGCCTAGCAAGTGCAAGATCCTGAGTTCAATTCCTAGTAAAAAAAAAAATCACCAGACAGCTTCTTTGAAAGCAGGAAAAGACCCAATGATGAGACAATTGAAATCGCTATGACTGCCCAGAAAAGAATATGGTTTATTTTTTTCCCCACAAACATAGCTGGGGAAATTGGATTTCTATGTGTAGCCTGAAATTAGATCTCTCATCCTATACCAAGATCCATTAAAAAAAATGGATCAAAGGCCCAGATAGGAGACCTCACCTCAAACTTTGAAAATCCTGGGACAAAACATAGAGCAAACACTTAAATGATGGGCACCTGCAAGACATCCTGACTAGGACTCCCATAGCACAGGAAATAATAGCAAGAATCAACAAGGAGTGTGTAACATACATTTCAGTAAACATTCTTGCCCACCATTCCACAATTATTTACAATTCACTCCTTTCCAATCTCCAATGACATCATTTTTTCACTCTTTTTTTTTTTTTTTTTTTTTTGTCTTTTTGGTACCAGGAAGCAGGCAGTGCACCACTGAGCTATATCCCTGGCCCTGTTTGTTTCTGAGACATGGTCTTACTATGTAGTTCAGGCTGGCCTTGAATTCACAGCAATTTCCTGCCTCGGCCTCCTGGTGCTGAGACTGTACACCTAGCCCTTTCCACATTTTAATCAGTTGGCTTACTGTGACTTAAGTGCATTAAGTGGGTAACCACAGGCATGCACATTCTGCACTGAGTCTAGAGAAAAGGTCTCAGGCTAGCTTTTCCCTTTGAACCTAGTGTATTACAGCTCTCAATTTGGGGATGAACTTAAGAGTTATTAGGGAGTTGGGAGCTGTCTCAAAACCAAATCAAATACAAACAAGTGATGCTAAAAACTAGAGGTGAATTTTTTCCCCAGTGCTAGGGATAAAATCCAGAGTCCTTGTGCACACTGGGCAAGCGCGTGGACTTTCAGAGAATGAGGCATATTTGTTCTTGTTTTTTGATTTGTTTTTAAAGACAGGGCCTCACTACAGGCTGGCCTTGAGCTTACTAGGTAAAGCCCAGGCTGGTCTCTTAACTCACGACAGTAATCCTGCTTTAGCCTCCCCTGCTGCTCAGCATGAACCTATTTAGGTCTGATGATTTTGTTTGTACCGGGGGTGGAACTCACGACCTTGTGCTTGCCAGGCAGGTGTTTATGCCCCTGAGCTAAATCCCCAGCCAGGTCAGATGATTTTTTGTGTCCCCAGAAAGGCAGGAAATTAGGGCACGGTAAAGTGCTGGGCAAGTGGGCGTAACCTATAAAGAGAACCGCTTCCAAACCCTGACCCTGATGTAGGGTCAAGCAGATAGATTAATTTTCCGGCACAAAATCAAGCAGGTTTTCTTTTTGTTGTTGTTAGCTGATTGTTTTTAATATGGTTTATTAACACAATAACAAATGCAGACATAAGAACTCTACAACATATAACCAATGCACTGAGTGACTCCTATTCCATGCCTTACAGTTAATAACTTAAGGTATTTCACTACAGGTTCTGAGAAGTCCTGATTCAAACCTTTAAAGTAAATCCCATATAAAATAAAATACATTAACTACTCATATCCTACATGGTGTCTTATAGCCACATCTATTTTATATATATATATATATATATATATATATATATATATATATATGAGATGACAGTCTTAAAAACTGTTAAATATCAATGCTCCCTTCCAAGAAGGGACAAATTCCAACTTAAAACAAAAAAGTAAGCCATCTTACAATGACTTTACATAAATGGCCATGTGTGTAATCTGTACAAAATTAAGCTGTTTAAAAATTACATACTACAAGCAATTGAATCCAAATATAATCCAAATATCTAAGTGTACATTCTTTTCTGTACTATATTCCAGCCAATATCGTATAACTAATGAGTTTTAAAAGTTGCTATTACCAATTTTGTCTACTGTAGCAAGATACCTTAAGTTACAACAAAATCTTAGGAAATAAGACTGAATAATGTCTGTTATAGAAATACCCTACTCTTTACCAACTCGCACCCTCCTCTGCCCCTTCAAATCATAAGCAGCTCTCTTCTGTGACAGACAAATAATGTAAGAATTGTGAAAACGCAATTCAATTTATGTAGCGTATCTCTTGGTCCACTGTCTGCAGTCTGTCATGTTCTGCTCTGTTGGTCATGTACTAGTGGCAATACTTCCCACCAAAGGGTCGGCAGGATTACAGTCTGTAAGAAGTGAGCAGATAGAAAGGAGGCCTTTAGAGATAGTGCTGAACTCCAATTACCTTTCAATATATCCAAGCAAATAACTTCCTGACTGTTAATGTTACAGTGACAGATTCTTGTCCGAAATGCAACCTTTGGAGGTTTGAAGGGGTATTCTGGAGTAAAAGTGATATCTAGGAAGAATACACCACCTTCATACACAGATCCTGGAGGTCCTGGAATGGCAGATCTCCACTCATAGGTGTTGTCACCTTTGGGACCGGCACTGCAGTTAGGCGGAGGGTCTAGAGTGATGTCTGCCAGCTCCTTCTGAATCCTCTTGGCGCTGGTGGAGAGGAGCTTGGAGTTTTCGCTCATGCTGACTTTACTCTCCTTCTTGGTGGTGTTTGTTTCTTTCTCGGTTTGCTGGTTGGAGGACAAAGATGAGGAGGAGCTGGTGCTTGCCCTCGAATCGTCATCGACATAACAAAACCCCCACCCCACCCCACCCCGCAAACTGCCCCTCTCTTTGTGTCTGGCTCCTCCGTGCCGCTATGGCGGCTGTGCTGCGGCTGCAGCTGGCCCTGGCCACTCGTGTCTCTCTCGCTGGGAGAGAAGCCTCAGGCAGGTTTTTGATAAGATAGCCTAGACCTGAGGTCCGAATGAGGGCTATAAAAGACAGTGGCCATTAACCTTGTGGCTGGAGAGCCTTTTCACCAGCCTACTCCATGCACTCCAGGTTGTACTTCCTTCCAACTTTAAATGGTCCGCACTCACTCTGCAGAGCACACTGCTTATGCTGACACCATTGGTTGGTGCTGCTCTGTTGGTTTCTACTGCTGCCACCATTCAATGCCAGCTTGTGCCAGATGCTGTTGTCAACCCCAATGGTTGCTGCTTTTTTTTTCTTTGAGACAGTGTCTGGGGTTCAAACTCAAACTCACAGCAATCCTCCTGCCTCAGCCTCCCAAATGCTGGAAATTACATGTGTTGCACCACCAAGACCTCTCCTGCTGATCTTTACCAGCTGTTGGACTCTGGACTTAAGAGCTAAGGACTCTTTCTTCAAAAGCAGCTGCTTTTCCATGTTATTCAGGATAAGAACCCTGAAGAGATTTATAGGAACTTCCAAGCCTGCACTACCTGGGACATAAATTGTGAGATGTGAAAGATTACCAGAGAAGACTTCATTTGAACATATCTGCTGCAGCATAGGGCCATACACCAGAGAGCCCTCTTAGACTAACTGCAGGAGTGGGAAAGGAATATCACACACACAGCCACAGCAGGCCTGCAGCAGGGCAGCATCTCGAGAAGTGGGGGGCGTTGAGGGCACCCACACCTAACAGGCAGCAGTTAGGCTGAACTGTGAGAGACGAGCTGTTTAAACAGTGGTCGCAGCTCTCAGAAAAGTAAAAATCAAAATCTATCCGTAGTTGTTAGTATTCCAATAGTCTAAGTAAAGAGAGCAGCCAGTTGTGAAATCAGTTATTACTCAGATCGGAAACATGGATTCCATTTTTTCCCTTAAATCGCATTAGTACGTATTTGCAGTACATACTGATTACATTCATCGTAGGGAGCTGGTACATGTATATAACACATCCGAATTCTTTTTCCATTCCCTCGCTCCCTCTGGAACGCTGATTCTATAAATCTCCTTTAAAACACATCTTTGGCTGGGGATTTAGCTCAGCGGCATAAGCACCTGCCTTGCAAGCAGGCCGTCATGAGTTCGATCCCTAGTACCGATAAAAAAAAAAAAAAAAAAATCTTTTGAGACACAATGCCTAAAAGCACGTGATTTCCAAAAGCCGTGATGGTCCCTCCCACCAACAGGGGGCAGCCGACTTTCAGAAGCGCGGCTCACTCTCGGGTTGCTCCGCCCCACTTCGGGAACGTCACGACCTCTCAACGCCTCGCCACGTCGCCCGTGCGCAAGCGCAGACTGCAGCGCGCGCCGCCTCATCGAGGGAGGGGTCACGAACTCTGACCTTCCCCCCCCCCAAATACACAAACTCAGCGAGCTCCTGTGCCCCTTCTCCTCGGTGCCCCTCCCTTCAGCTTCTTCCTGCGTTTTGTCCCGGCAGCCGGCGGTCGGCCTAGCGGACTGTCGGGCCTCGCCCGCCTCAGGAGGCAGCTTGGCGGTGGCGGCGGCAGCGCGGTAAGCAGCCAGGCGGGGAACGCTGTGGTGTTGGCTGACGGGCGGGGACGGGGGAGGGGGCGCCCCTGGGTTCCCTCAGCCAACGGCCGACGGCGCCGCCCTGGGCCCCTACAGAGCCGCTGGCGTTGGTGCGAGCTCGGGACCTGGGGCGGCGAGCCGGGGAGGCTGGGGCGGGGACTGCGGGGACCGTGGAGCCTCTGACCTTTCACCTCCAGGAACAGCTTCCGCCGGGCGCCGCCGCCTCCCCCGCGCCGGGGAGCCCGGGCCGCCGGGCGTCTGGTAGGGCAGCGGGGGTGACCGGTCCCCTTCTCCCGGCGCCGTGGACCGATGCTCGGGTTTGAACTGAACGCTGGGATAATGCCTTCCACTTCCACTTTCTTTATCCAGCAAATAGGGAGACGTCCAAAACCGTTGGCTTGGTCGAGGTTTTGGGAAAAATTTGGGACGGGGCGGGGGCTCCTCAGGACTCGGGATAAGCCTGAACTTCTAGTAGCTCTTTTGTTGAACACGTTTCCTCTGACTGCTGCAGATCGGGTTTATGAAATACAAGTGTTCCCGGGCTAGCTGGGTGTGGTAGTGCACGCCTGTATCCCAGCACTGGGG
>PVJX010034473.1:0-18908 GCA_004027295.1 Dolichotis patagonum | reverse complement strand
GGGAAGGAAAGGAAAGGAAAGGAAAGGAAAGGAAAGGAAAGGAAAGGAAAGGAAAGGAAAGGAAAGAAATGAAATTTCTTCTAATATCACAGAGATTAAAATCAAGACAAACACTTAGGGATTAGTTTCCCTTAGTAGGAAAGATCTAGCATCTTGAATTCTATACTTCATTTATCATACACAAACACCCCAAAAGAGAGTCACATATGTGCACATGTACCAATAAAATTTTTAAGGGTTATAACCTAGAACTCCCTTTAATTTGCATGTTTAATTTTTTGTTGCTTGGGACTCAGTATCTAAACATAGGCTACAAGAAAACAGTCAGTTTTTAATAAATCTCAGCTTTGACATTTTAAACATTATAGATAATCAACAAGGTTATACTTTACTAAAGTTATGAAGATGTTGATAATGCATGAGTGCTTTTTTATTGCTAGCGGTTTGTTTCCTTATCATATATATGAATTGAGTCAGCTGGAAACACTTAAAATTTAGCTTGTCATCCAGATGTTCTAGTGTCATACTGCCAGACAGTCAGATCTGTCAGCATCATTGGCAAACTGCCCTGGCTTCTTCATATGTGGAAACCAAGTTTATATTTGGCTCCAGACAGACGCAAATATGTTTATGCTCCTGGTAACACTTTAAAATTAATTTCCTTCTAATTTTTCTAACCAAGTTTCACATTTAAAAATTTATTCATCCCCTGCTCTTCATAAATAAGATCCATGAGGCAGTAAACAAAGTTCAGATGATGAAGCATCATAGCTTTAATTAAAAGCACCTTTCTCAGTGCATGTCAAGTCTGTCCTTGTGGAGCCAACAGTCTTTTAAATGAACCTTCCCAGTTTAGCAAAGGACCCTTCTGGGGTACAAGAGCAAATCTGGTTCCTCATAAGTTGTTAATTTTTTCAGGCAATCAATATTTTATTAAAGGTTGCCTATATGCCAAACACTTTATTGATATCACTATTTCCAATATATCACCTGTACTGTACTATATATTATTATAGGCAACTGTTTAAAATTATGGAAATTGATAAAACTAAAGGAAATGTAACATCATACTTTTATCTTATGCTCTATTATGATAGAAACTATCAAATGAACACCTCCAACTCTACCCCTGTTCTGCAAAACATAACTTTATTAAGTGATACCTAAAAGACAATACCCATCTCATTACTCTCTCCCAAGAGTTGTAGTATACATTAGGATTTTTATTCTTATTCAGTTTTGAGCCCACTTATTATAGGGCACACTTTTATTATCTTTTTATAAAAGGGCTCTTAACAATTATATGTACAATACCACCTTTAAAATAAGTTACAAGGTGGGAGTGAGCCTCTGAGTATAAAAATATGACTATTTGAGAAGTAATTTTAGAAAAGGAAACACTGCACTAATGAATCAGCACATCAAACTAAGAATAGTGTTTAACTAACCAGAACTCATACAAAAAGCAAGTCCTAAAAGTTCTGATCGTATTCGGACTAGTGAAAAGAAATCATTTACTTCTTTTGGAAATCATATTAAAGGACTAATAGTGAAAATCATTTCCAGAGTATCTGTCCCTTCCTCTGTTTGAGGCATCAACTTAAAAAATAAGATCAAAAGGGAAAAAAATCATTTACCCTGAATTTTAAAATCAGCATTTGCTAAACTAATTTTTTTCAGTGTTAATTCTGAAAGATGTGGAGTGACTTCAAAAAGTTCTCTGATGAAATATAATTGAGAAGGGTTTTATATTGCAGCCTTCTCTTAGAGGTTCCCATTGAACCTCAGCATCAACAAGATTTAGAAGAGATTTGGAAAAACCTTTGAATTCTGTTTAAACTACAGTCCACCACAATTATTTTTACCAGGAAGCATACTTGTTTATCGGAAAAAATGGTTAAGTTAAAAACCTGAAGAAATGTTCTCAATCAAAATTCTCTGAACATAGATAATGGACTAGATTTTTCTTTTAGATAATTTTTCTGCAAGCAGCTCAAGGCAATGCTAACAATAATCAAGTCTATTTATGCTATTTCTGGTAATAAAAAATTTTGATAAATTATTATTGCTTTTTATGAATTTTTTTTGAAAGGGAAAATGTATTGTTCAAACGCAAATATTTCTTGGTACTTTTTTATGCAGATGACCTTATTACTGTTACTTATATCATCACTCTTCTTCCTGGGAATTCTCAGGAAGTGGAGGTTGAAGGCCTGGAGAAAGCATTGTGTAAATCCTGCTAAAACAAAACTGGAGTAAAACCTCAGAGAAGGCTTCGTCTCTGCTAGTGAAGTTTACTACTCAAGTAAGAGATCAGAGTAGCCAATGCAATGGCCCCAGTAGATGCTAAAACTGCTTAAAATTCTTCTTCAATGTGATGAGTTTCCTATTATGTCTAAGCTTTCAAACTTGAATATCATTTTTCAGATCAAGCAACAAAGATCATGCCTTTTGGCAAAAAAAAAGTGGGGGGGGAGAGTGCTACAAATTTCCTGAAACTAAAATCTGTTTTGTTACCTAGACCAGCATTGGGGTTCAATCAGTCTCACACTTTCTACAATAATACAAAATGAGAATATTCGTAAGTTCAGAGACTGGAAAAACTTGTCCTAACTCCAGCACTACTTTAAGCCACTGCATCTTTAGGAAGTCAGTAGAACTCTCAAGGCCCTTACTGCCTTGACTAAGAAAGGAGTAAGCATGCAGGAATTGCTACTGACCGACTACATACTTGTGCATGGTGGAAGTTTTCTTCACTATTGAGCATGAATTCAACTTAATGGATAAATGTGTACTTTCTATTAACTCTAGAAAACAATGTGGGTAGATACCTACAGCAAGCCATAGCAAGTCAATAACATTAGAGGTTTCAGCTCCAGCTTGGTCATATGCTGAGTTCTTGCTTATAAATCAACATATACCAATTATACTTATGACTATAATTGCAGGCCTGTATAGTGTTACTTAACTTTATTATTATATATTACTTTGCTCTAGTGAGTGGAAAAATAAAATGATTTCATTATTGTGTAGCTCCTTTCAAAAGTGGCCAACCAGATAAATATTACCAGGTTTTGGGTTGCTCACTTACCTCTCCTGCTGGATTCCAGGTTGTTCTCATCTTGAAAAAAGAATTGAATCCAATGCACAAAAAGCAGTGACAGAGTTTATTGAAAAAGTAAAAATGAAGAGTGAGGGAAAAACTGGCACTGCATAGCAATCTTGGGCCGAGGAAAACAGGGAAAAAGCAAGACAAAAGATCTCTCTGGATAAAGCAAGGCAAGCTATCTGAGGAAAGCCATGATAGCAAGCTCTGCTCAGCATCTGTGTCCTTTTACACAGTCCAAATCTTGAGGAATCTGTAAAATATAAGGGAGGGGAGAACCAGCAGAGGCCATCAGGCTTGCATAAAGGCAACATGACCTAGAATTTATTGTGCCTGAGTACAGGCAGAGAGCATGATAAGGCCATCTGTAGTGAACAAAAAGAAGTGAGTCTCTTTTATAAGGACGGAGAGAAGGCAAGGGACATTAAGTGGGAAGATTCAGTAAACATCTGTGACCAAAGTTCTCTGACAGTCTTGCACTTCACTAGACAAGAGTCCTTGAAATGCCCAATGTAAGTTTCCAGGTGTCTACAGATGTCTCTAGATGTACCAGAACATGCAAAACTCCTGCCCTCCCTTATCTCCTTTCCTGTGATTTCCACGGCAGTTTTGGGACTGAGCTGAGCGGTACATCTGGTGGCAAGCAGGCTGCGTGTTTAGGGAGTCAGGCCCAGTTGGAGCCTCACAGAAACCTCCAAGAACACCTACATATGGGTCATGAGAGGCAGTACTGGGATCCAATGTCTCAGTCTGATGTCAGGTCAAGCCAATCCTATTGAAAATCTCCTGGAGTTCCTGCAAGAAGTCCACATGTAGAGTTTCAGAAACTGTTCTGCACATATGTTCTGAGATCTTGTAATTAATGAGTTACACCTACTTGCTCAGCCAGCTTTACCACACCCTAATATCCTATATCAGTGTAGTGGATTAACTAATGGTCAATTTGTAAAACCCAGCTGAACTGAATCAGTATGGCTCTGAGCATGGATGACGCACCTGCATAAAAAGGCAACTGGAGGGGAAGATGATGTGCTGTTGATTCTCCTGGAGAAGTTTATCATGCTGATTTCCCTGATGTGAACTCAACTGTGTCATTGTTGGAGGAGCTTGGGTCTTCACTGTTCCTAAGGATGGCTACGGTTATCTTCAGGGGGACTCTGGTCTGTACCTTGAGCATCATTGCTTCATGGCCTCAGTGCAAACCCTCAGCCTGCTGGTGCAGATCCTTCATCCTGCTGGCACAGACTTTATAGCTTCAACCACTGGCCTTTCAGCCTTCCCAGTACAGATCCTTGACACAGACTTGCATGAATCATCATCATGGACTCTGGGCCTCAAGCTGGACTCATGGAGGATACTGCTCTGGGCTCTAGGTCTTCAGCTGGATTCATAAAGAATACTACCATAGGATCCAGACACTCAGCTGGATTTTTGGGGGTCTCTAATGAATGAACAGATCTTTTGCAATCTTGCATTTGACTGTTTAAGGCAAACATTGTAAAATAATCATATAAGTAATGTGTCCTGTATTAAATCTGTTCCCTTATAAATATACAATTGTTTCTCAGAAATTGAGTTAAATGTTTACATGAGTCTCTACAATTAAAGCTGAAGTTCTACAAGTTGGAATCAGTGTGGATATGACAACTGTAAAAGTTTTAATGTAAAACACACAAAAATTCAAAAGAATACAGAACTTGAATATTTTCATGCAGAACTTCAAATTATCAATGCTTTTAGCTTTTATGGTAGAACATCTTGACTCATAAAAATTGTTAAATGGTATCAAATATTTTGTGTACCTACTGAGCTTCCTGCAATGTTAATAATTTACATGAGTATACCATGTCATCAAAATCCAGAAACTATATTCTACAGTATTAACTCAAGAAACTCTTCATAACACAAATGGTAAATAATAAAAATTCCAAATGGATGTGGTAAATCCAATAACAAAGTGATGATCACATAATCAAACATTTACCCATGTGTCAAAAATTATCAGAACTAAAAGCTTCTGTGATGAGTGGGTAACTCTTATGTTTAAAAAAGCTATGATAATCTGTTCAGATTTATCAGGGGGAAATTTTAGAATAGCTCAAATGAAAGAGAAATAGAAAACAGGTAGACTAATAGAATTTATATTTTGGAAAAAGAAATTATGAATGAACCAGAAGTTATGCCTTCCATGACAGAAACAAATTAATCTAAAGATGAGAATGAAGAGAGAGTGTAAGAGGGACTGGATCAAGACTGCAGCCAAAAATTATTGACATGGTAATAAAAATTCAAAAATTAGCTGTTGTCACAATTTTTAAAAAATTATTGAGCTATGTTAGAAAAATGAGATTTATTCTTCAAAACTATGTGAAATGGTGAATTTTGTTAACATGTGTCTATATTTATATACATTTATATTTAAATTATATGTCTGTACAATTTTTATAGTCCAAAAACAGAGCAAAAGAAAGTGCTCTAAATGATATAACTGCATGTATGTTTAAGTGTGGAAGATAGATGACCATACTACTGTTTTTGTTAGATTGTTGAGCAGAACTGTTAATAGTCTCACTGTTTGAATGTCTACTTTGTAAGCTTTAATTTTGTAACTGGAACAACTATTTCCAAGATGACAGTATGTAACTTATCAACTAGTGATTTCTTAGTGGGTTTTTTTTCTTTTCCTTTTTTACTTTGGAATTCTGTATTGTTGCTACCCTTTTTTCTGTTTCCTTTGGTTGGTTTTTTTTTTTTCTTTCTAAATAAAATTTTTTAAAAATTTTTAAAAAATTTACAGTCCAAAAATTACAACTATCAATCCTGCTTGTATTAGGTAAGAGAGGACTGACTACAATATTAAAAAGTAAAAGTTTCACTGTGAAGGTTTGGAGGGAAAAGAAGAAAAACAACTCTATTATCTTAGAACTCCCTAGAAAGAACCTTGTTTGTAAGGTGGACCATGACAAAACAAACCATTCCCTTTAGACAAATGTGTAACAGTTAATGGTAATCCAGACAAATCTTGCCCACAGACCTAGGATCTCAACCATAGCTTCTGTCAGGAAAGACCAATTGAAAAAAGAAAAAGGATTATTTGAGGGAAGCTGGGACTTGACTGTAAATGGGGAGATATATCAAAGAACAAGAACTTCCAGTCTTAAAAACAAAATGGTTCCCACAAGTCTTATCTATGAAACAGACAAAGAGCTCAGATGGAGAACAGCAAGCTTCCTTGACATTATCTTTGATAATCTGATTATCTTGACACAAATGGTTTTTGCTGCTTTTATTGTAAATAGTCTTTTGGAAATGATGCTATTATTTTCCCATTTAAATTTCATTAAATATTCCTTTTGAAATATTAGCCCACCTGTGTTCTTCCACAAAATAATGAACTAAAAAAAGAAAAAAAATGGTTTTTGTTCAAGAAAGGTAGTTTTATGGGTTGAGCTGTATCTCAAAAAAGTATGTTGAAGCCCTGACCTTAAACTAATCTTTAAATGTGTTCTTATTTGGAAGTAGGACCTTTGCTCATGTAACCAACCAGTTAAGATGAGGTCACTTGGGTGGGCCCTAATTCAATATGATTACCATCCTCACAAATGAAAAGAAATTCTATTTAAAGAAAGAGACACATAAAAAGACAGCTGAATGAAGACAGAATCAGAGATTAAAGTGAGAGGCCTCAAATTAAGGAATCCCTGGGGCTACCAGAAGCTGGAAAAGGCAAGGAAAAATCCTTCCACAGAAGCTTCTCAGGAAGCATTTCCCACCAAAAATTCAACATCAGAATTCCAGGCTTCAGGTCTGTGAGTCAATACATTTATTTTAAATTATCAGTTTACGGCACTTCTAGGAAAGCTCCAGGATACTAACATAAGTACAGATACAATGATCACAACCATCATCAGAGTTAATCATTCTACGGTGGATGGGGGAGAAAAACTCCAAGGCACTTTCTTCAGGAGACCTTCCTTCAGCTTTCTTTGAAAAAATTAATATTTCTTATTTGATTAAAGACAATTATTCTTTCATGTGAATTAAGACAATATCATGTCCATACAGAGTTCTACATAAAGTAGTCACACCATCTTCTTTGCAATAGGCATTTCTGGCTTATGTGCCCTTCCAATGTATCATTAATAAGGCCATCCTTCACTTTCAGACGTATCGCAATTTGAACAACAAATTTTGTGTTTCTTTATTTCTCAATCTAAGATTTGAGAGTCTAGTAATCTAACAGAGTCTACTAATAGCCATGTGTGCTACTCAACTTTCAATCACTTTAAAGAGCCTGAAATAAATCAACTTAATAATAGGAAATAATTAGTTTGGTTCACAGTTTCAGTTTCAGCTCATAATTGACTGCCCCAGGCACTTTGGGCCAAAGGGGAGACAGTATATCATGGTGGGAACCTGAGGTAAAGGAAGCCACTCCATGGTGGCTAGGAGGCAGAATGAGAGGAGGATCTGGGGCCCCCTACCCCCTTCAAGGGCATGATCTAGTGACCCAACTTTCTGCCTCAAGGCCTCACTTCCTAAAGATTTCACCACCTCTCCATAGCTGTTATGACTACATCTTTACTGAATAGGCCTGGGGATGGGGAATTTCAGAGCCAAACTATAGCATCAGTGTTTACTACTATCTAATTTAGGGGAAATAAGAGAAAATGACAACAAAAGCTATAGGAAATATTGAATTAAAAAACTACATTGATCACTACTTGGGCACTTGTCCCAATAACCACTGGCAGCATGACATATCTCCACTGCACTTTACAATATTAAAGCAAGGTTTTTGTTCTAAAACTGAATAAAACTGTTCAATAAAAACAACATGTTGTGGGTCCGAGTGTCTTCAACACTGTTTCCCATTCAGTCCATATCTCCTGCTTTCATCTGGTACAAAAGCATAGATATTTGGAATAATGACCCTGCAACAAAGCAAGCTCTTTAGTATCCAATGAATGCATGAATATCTACACACATGCCTATTTACACACATAAAGGCAGTCACTATTAGTATATTGCTGTCAGAAAAGTTAGTAAACAAAACCTAAAGAAAAGGATATAAAATATATACATAGAACTTAAAGACTGTGCCTTCGTAGGTTACACTTCTAAGTAACCACAAAACAGCAACACTGCCAGCTCTTAGAGGCTGCATGCTATGCTCTTCCCTAAAACTCTCTCCCTAGAAATCATCAGAATCCTAACTCTCATAATAATTATTTCCCAGCATTTATTTATGGTTTTATCACCTCTGAATACCTTTTCACCTTTACAAAATTCAGTTTCATTTTCCCTTTTTCCCTAAAACTCTAAATAAATGGAGTATCTTACACATTTTCCTCAACATTATGTCTTCAGATCACAGCACGTGTTTGCATAAAGCTATTACAGACAGCTAAGTAAGATAGAAATTGGTAGGTAGTCAGACAGGGATGGGCCCTTTAGGGAATCAGAAGATAAAAACTTTGAAAATTGTGGCTGGAGGTGCATCTGCAGAAGGCCATGACTCAAGGTGGAGATGCTACAGCCAGGCCTGCAAGCCTATTTAGAGTTAAATAATAATTTGAGATTATACCTTGTTCAATGGGCTCAGATAAGCATCAGATGTATAAGTGGTTATTATGGTTTGTGTCTACATGTTTCCCCAAAGCCTCATGTGATCATAGAGTTTTTCAGAGGTAGCTGAATCTAGAGTGCATGATTGATTGGTAGTACAACACTGGGATTAAGGGTTCTAGAATTAAGGATGAGTGATTGTTAGATCAGTCCACTGATTAGATTGGCACCACTGTAATCCCTGTAGACTGGATACAATATAAGGGGGATAAAGAGGTATGTCTTGGTCTCTCTCTTATTGTTTTGGTTGTCTTCCATTGCCATAAACTGTTGCCCTCCTGCCATCTGCCACCCTGCTTGGAACCAGCAATAATAGGCTGAAACCTCTACAAAAACTGTGAGCCAAATATACCTTTTTACCCCTTTAACTTTGGGTGTTGGGTATGTTGTCTCAGCAGTGAGAAAAGTAACTAAGATAATGGGTGACCAAACCATCTGGATCCATCTCTTCCCCAAAATGTTTTTGGGTTTTTGTTTTTGTTTTCATTTTTTTTGTTTTTAGACAAGTTCTCTCTATGCAGTTCAGGCTGGTCTTATACTCACTTTTTAGCCCAGGCTGGTCTCAGACTTGCAATGATCCTTCTGCCTCAGCCTCCCAAGTGCTGGAATTACAGGTGTGTACCACCATACCCAGCCCCCAAAATGTTTTTGAGCTATGTTAGAAATTACAGATAAGCTAATATTAATGACAGCCACATACCCTTGCTAGGTGCCATGTGATCTTCCTTAGTAGATCAATATTATCAAAGTGACTATACTTATAATTGTGCTGGTTGACTGCAGTCAACCCATGTTGTACCCACCTTGGAATTTTACTCTAAAATGTTCTTGAAGAAATAGCTTCTGTGGCAGAGGTAACCATCTTTTCTGTCAGGAGTTTTCTTTTAATAAAACTTTCCTACTTCTAAGCACCTTAGGCCTCTGGTATTCATCCTTCAATACTTGGGGGACACATCTGACATCTAGAAGGTTGGGAGTTATTTTTCCTCATCACAGATTGGAGGTCTCAGTGAGATCTTCAGAAAGAGGTATGAGTTTGCTGGTGATTCATGGCATCTCCCTTGAGCATTTCAACTGAATTCAGACTTATTTACATAATTAAGAACTGCATCCATTTTCAGCTAGTTATGTTCTTTTTTATCAGAATAATAATAGATTTAAGTTGGGAGGATGGGAAGATGGTGATGTCTTTGTATTTGGGTTTATTTAATGGAACATTTTTATTTTGCAAATAGGGTCTCATATTCCTTTCTTGACTTGTTTTGTAGCTATAATATGACATGGTATCTTATTGCAGATAGATGATTTTCTTGAACTTTTAATTGGTTTACAGCCCACGAATTCAAATATAACTGAAGATTCAGTAAGAGGCTATATGGGACTGGTTTTGGCAATTCACCTCTGTAGGAGTAGTTGTTATCAGTATCAAGAACTGAAGCAGCAGTGAGGAGACAGCAATTGTACTCTGGAGAACTCCATCAACAGAACACCAGTCCCTGACCCCACATCCAGAGGCCAAGATCAGCTCCATACCCAGCACATCTCTGAGATGTAATGTGGACATTATCACAGAACTATAGACACCAGAAGAAGGTAGGTTCTTGGGATAGCTACAAAGAACTAACTGTATCTGTAGGACATCCCTGAGAAATGGATATCTCCTTTCCTCTTTGAGAAAGGTCTCAGTGCTAGTGGCAGAGCTATGGTGGGCATCAACATAGAAGACAAAATAACAGAAAAAAGAGAAGATGCAGAATGACAAGACACAGAGGTGCAGCCCCAGACCCCCAGCTCAATCAGGACAGGCCTGGAACTCGATGAGATGTATGAAGTTGTAAGTCAAACACTGGAACTTTCTGAAATGTTAACAGAAATGAAAAAACAAGTGGAAAGGCTATAGAGAAAATGATCTTTCAGGAAATGATACATGATATCTAAGATGTTAGAGAAAACACAAATAAAAGAATAGATGAGCTTAGAAAAAGATGGAAACAAAAAAATTGCCAATATATATGAAATAGATCCAAACAGAAATCCAGGAGATTAAAACCTCCATTGAAAATATATGCAGAGTTTCAAAGATGGCAGACCTAGAGGTAGCAGGATATGGAGCCTCTCTGAGAGAGACAGCTCAAATGCCAGAATAGATCACCCTGGAGTGATCCAAACAGAGGGAGATGGACTCTCTCAACCCAGGAAGAAACTGAAGGGAAAGAAACTGCTCGAATATGAGAGGTCCTGGGGATATCATTAGAGAAGCTAAGATCGGCAAGCACTGCACTGTCACCGAGCTGCCTGAATTCGTGCCCGAGATCCACCTGAGTGACTGAACCTGCACCGGTGACTGGCTTGAGCAGCCAGAGTGTGGAGCTGAGCAGCCCTGCACATGGCTCACCCAGAACCAGCCCTGCACTCGACCCACCCACATTGGGCACAGTGAATTCACACTGCAGCCGCACTCAGGTCAGAGGTCAGGGAGCCCGGTAGTTCTCGGGGAATGGCATCAACAAGCAGTGAGTGATGGGAATGGGACCCTCCCGTGGGCAAGGGGCAAACAACTAGACAACATATTGGATTTGGGCAGGAAAGCCCTGGCTTTGTAAGGAAGCAGCTTCATTTGGTTGCTCCCCCCACAGAGTGGATTGGAGGGATCTGCTTGGACTGGGCTGGGACCCAATGGGTCATCACAAATCAATTGGTTGCCTGAGGGCAGCGAAGGCCTGCGAAGGTCAACTGGCCAGAGGGGAGGAGCCAGCATATACTACCCTTGTTTGCACTTCACTCTCTGATAGTGGACAGCCCCTAGCCTACATGCTCCAGGAGAACACTAACCAACAAGAAAAGGGGCTGGGACCTACACTATACACTTGTATGGAAGAACCAAAAACATGATGAGAAGGAGAAACAAGAAAAAGCCCCCAGCCCCCAACTCTGAGAATATTGATCTAGAAGAGATAAATATAAAAGAGATGGAGGGCAGCAAACAGGCAACGTCAAACAGCACCAGCGGACATAAAGAGATATCTTTGGGACCTCATAAACAAGATCAAAACTGAAATATTAATTCAAGTTAAACAAGAGATAAGTAGATTAATAAAAGAAAGGCTGGGCACGTCTCAAGAAGACACAGACTGAAGAATGGAGGAACACAAAAGGAGAGAAATGTTTAATGAAGAACACAAAAAAAACCCTAGAATTCATGAAGCAGATTCAAAGAGATAATCAGCAAACTAAAGACTCCATAGAAAGCTGGCAAAACTGCTTGAAACAAACCAAAGATAGACTATCAAAAATTGAATACAGGATTGCAATGTGTGATCATAAAAGGGAAGATCTCTTAAAAATAACAAGGGAGAAGGCAGTAACCATAAAAAGGCTAGATGATGAGAAGAGGATCTATAACTTAAGAATAAAGCATGTGAATGAAGAAGCAGGAGCCAAAACAGAGGAATTGCAATGGCTATTCACAGAAACTATTAAGGAAAACTTCCCAAACCTAGAAAAAGGAAATGATATGCAGATGTATGAAGCATACAGAACTCCAGCCACCTAAAACCAAAACAGAGCTACACCCAGATACATAATATTCAAGATCCCAGAAATTCAATATAAGAACAGAATATTAAAAGCCACAAGAAAAAAGAAACAGATCACCTATAAAGGAAAACCCATCAAAATCATGGCAGACTTCTTGACACAGACCATCAGGTCAAGAAGAGCTTGGAGTGAAATAATTCAAGCCCTGAAGGAGAACAATCTCCAGCCCAGATTGATGTTTCCTGCAAAACTCTCTCTAGAAATTAATGGAGAAAAAAGATGCTTCCATGACAAAGAGGAACTGGGAGAATTTGTGATCATTAATCCAACCCTACAAAAAATACTAAAGGACATTTGAGAAAGAGAGAAAAAGAAAACAAGCATTTCAGGAACAGTGGCAGACAGACCTCAGTGAATGGGACAAACAGTGGAGTGGAAGAGAAACATAGACTACCAATGGCAGAAAAATAGAATAGCAGAAATGAGGCAGAGAAGAATGGCTATAACCTCTAGTATAGAGGGCCTCAAAATACTAACAGAGAGAATCACAGGCAGAGTAGATCAGGAAATAGAGTTCATTGAGATTCTCTATATAAGGAGGCAGTGGGACCCAAAATAAGCAGTGCACCCTATGGGAGTGAAAGGGGAGGAATTGTCTGAAAAAGGAAGGCAGAGGATATTGTTAATGGGGCAACAACATTTAAAATCCACATTATGCTCATCACTCTGCTTGGATGGATTACATGCTGTTCCTGTTTGTCTACTTACACTAGAATTGAGGACAAGGTCAGCTATCCCAAAAATAAGAGGACATATTATGGTAATCACCCTGAATTTCCCATCAACTTAATCTGAAGCCCTGTATAACTTATACTCTTATTATGACTGATCTTATTTGAATCTGGTTTGTTAGATTGTTATCTTGTATTGACTGATTTTATTCAAATCTGCTATGATTGATAGCGTTAAGCCTAAGAGTATAGGCAACTACACTGAAGATGACAAGATTCACTAAGATACACACTCTGGTTTGATTATTGCCTGATTTTTAAGTCTTATAATATCTCCAATGCTTTGTTTTTTTAATGTTGTTATATACTGCTGAAACATCATGATAACCATTGTAGATCACCTTGTATTGTGGTTTTATATGAGTTTTTGCTTCATGCTTTTCTAGGAATTGTTTTGTTTTGTCTTGGTTTGTTTTGTTTTTCCCTCTCAAACAGAAAGGATAGATATACATGTAGAGACTCATGCATGTGTAGAGCTTATAAACAGTTTATGAGAACCAACTATATAATGCATGTTGAAATATACAACTATTTTGAAGAAAAAGAGACACTACAGTACCCAGTGCTGATTCCGTAATATCATGATGTGAAATCTAGCAATACTATCATTTTATGTTCAAAGTGATTTTAGCTTGTTTTGTTTTGTTTAAGTTCAACACACATGAAGGTATGGACAGTTGTTTTGAAGAGAATGAGAGACACTATGACAGCCATTCTTGGCTTCCCTATTGTCTGGTCTTGAAGAGCTGAAATGCCCTCCTCATCCTGCCTAAATCAGTTCCATACAATGTTGTTTCATGTGAATTCCCTGTATGTGACAATATGGACAACTATTTGGAAGAAAACAAGAGTCAGTATGATAGAGAGTGAATATCTCCAATTGTCTAGCTTTGAAATTTATGTCTCTTACATTGCTTTCTTGTGACCCACTTTGTTCTGTTTTGTTGTGTTTGATTTTACCCTTTTGATATGATTGCATGTATGTTTGAGTGTGTAAGATGGATAACAATATTGCTGTTCTTGTCAAATCGTGGAGCAGAACTGTTAACATTGTCACTGTTTGAATGTCTAATTTGCATGTATTTAATTTTGGTTGTTTAATTGTTCTGGTTGTTTAATTATTTCCAAGATGTCAGTATGTAATTTGTCAAGTAAGGATTTCTTAGTGTTTTTTTCTTTTCTTTTTTTTTTTTTTTTGGTTCTTTTCCTTTTTTCCCTGGAATTCTATATTGTCGCTACCCTTTATTCTGTTTTGTTTGTTTTTTTTCTCTTTAAATAAAATTTTAAAAAAGAAAAAAAATAAAGTATATGCAACAGAGTAAATGAAGGAAAGGATACAATTTTAGATCTTGAAGACAGAATTTCAGTTAGTGATCATGAAATTAAAGATATTTTTAAAATATCAGGTCATGAGAAATCAATCCAACAACTACAAGACAAAGCAAAAAAGAATAACACAAGATTGATTGGGGTCAGTGAGAAAGCTGGACACAGCAAAAATGCCATAACAATCATAAATATATGCACCTAATATAAGAGCACCTAACCACATAAGACAGCAAAGAAATACCAAGACTGAATCAAACCCATGAACAAATGGACTTAATAGAAAGAAAGGAGCATTGTTTCCCTTTCAATTTCATTAAAGATTTTGAGAAGCAGTGGTTTTAGGTCTTTCTTGTAGAATTCAGCAGTGAACCCATCAGGGCCTGGGCTTTTCTTTGTTGGTAGGTTTTTAATTACATCTTTGACTTCATTGATTTATATTGATTGATTTAGGATTTTTATATCTTCTTGATTAAGGTTTGGTAATATAAATATAAATATATATATATATATATACACATACATACATACATATATATATCCATTTCTTCTGCATCTCTCATTTATTAGAATACAAGTTTTCAAAATAGATATAGATGAACTTCTTTTGAATTTCTGCAAAGTCCATTGTGATTTCACCATTTTCATCCATTTTTTATTTTGAAGAGAATAAAATCAAATGAAATAAAACAGAGTCAATCAAAACAAAACAATGAATGTGGTACTTCAAGACAAAATAAAAGGAAATCAATAATGTCTATCATAATGCCTCTTGTTATCTTGAAAATAACTGCCCATACCATCAGGTGTAATAAAATCAACAACATAGAACAGAATAAAACCAATCAAAACAAAACAATGAAAGCAATACAGGGCTTCAAAACAAGATAATAGAAAATCAACAATGGCTACCATAATATATTTTGTTATCTTTGAAAAAGTCATCCATGTCATCAAATACAATAAAGTCATACAAAACAAAACAGAAGAAAACCAAACTAAACAGAACAATTAAAACAATACAGGGTTTCAAAACACAATAATATATTAACTATGGCCACTGCCTTCCCTTTTTAGACATTTCTTCCCCTTCACTTTCACAATATCTATTGTACATTTTGGATCCCACTGACTCCATTACTTTTTATAATAGGGAGACAACACAGCATTCAGGCATGTGACTCTGAACCATTTTGTCCACGAGCATGATCTCAAGTTGCATCCATTTACCTACAAGAGCATCAAGATTATCCTTCTTCATAGCTGAGTAGCTTTCCATTGTATAAAAGTTCCATGACTTTTTTATCTCTTCTGCAGTTGATAGGCAAACTACCCCAACTTTTTTCTGGTTCCCTGTCACATAAGGCATTATTCTGTCTTTTTTCACTTTCAGACTATGAACTTTCTTTCAAGTTAAATGTGTTTCTTGTATAAAGCATATTGATGGATCCTGTCTCCTGATCTACTCCACTTGTGTTTCTTTTTTCCTTTTTTTATGAATTAAGGCCATCTATTTGATTATGGCTAACATGCACTGGCTCATCTCTGCCATGCTATTTTCCTGCCATTGGCTCCCTACTTCTCCCTTCATTCAACTGTCTGCCCCAGTTGGTGATCCCACTCTGACACTGTTCCTGGAGCCATGGTCATTTTTAGCTCTCTCTAGAATGTCCTTCAGTGTTCTTTGTAGGGTTGGTTTGGCTGTAATGAATTCCTTCAGTTGTTCTTTATCTTGGAAGTATCTTGTTTGTCCATTGAGTTTGAAAGAAAGTTTTACAAGGTACATCAATCTGAGTTGCAAGTTGTTTTCTTTCAGGACTTGAAATACTTCACTCTAGCCTCTTCTTGACTTGATGGTTTGTGTTGAGAAGTCTGTCATGATTCTTATGGGTTTTCCTTTATAGGTGATCTGTTTCTTTTCTCTGAAAGCTTTTAATATTCTGTTCTTGTGTTGAATTTCTGGGATGTTGATTATTATATGTCTGAGTGTAGATTTATTTTGGTTATGGCTACCTGGTGTTTATATGCCCTACTTATCTGAATGTCACATCCTTTTCCCATGCTTGGGAAGCTTTCTACTATTACTTCTGTAAGTAGACTTTTAATATCACTTGTGTTGATCCTTGTTTTTTCACTCACACCTATTATTCCTAAGTTATGTTTCTTTGTGTTACCTTACAGCAGTTGAATTGATACTGTCTGGTCCTTTGTTATTTTTAAGAGATCTTTTCTTTTATGATCACAAGCTACAAACCCATCTTTAAGGCTTGAAAGTCTATCTTCAGTTTCTTTCAAGCAGTTTTGCCGGCTTTCAATGGAGTTTCTAATTTCCTGTATATCTCTTTGAGTCTGTTTCATGTATTCTAAATCTTTTCTTTATTGTTCATTCAAGGTTTCCCTTATGCTCCTAAGCTCCTGTATTTTTTTAATCTATGTCTTCTTTAGAGGTGCTAAGCAATTATTTTACTGTGTTTTTCATGTCTTCTTTTACCTGAGATAGTATTTCTGCTTTAGTTTCCTTTATAGCCTCATGAGGTTGTTTCTTTACCACAGTTGCCACCACTTCAGAAACTTAGGGTTGTGACTCCCAATATCTTCTGTGTTTACATCTCGTGGACTTGTTCTGCTTGGGTTGGGGCCATAGACTGCTGTTTGCTTCTTTGCTGACATATTCTTGGGTTCTTACAGAAAAGCAGGTAGTGAGATCCCAGGTACTTCCCACATTGACTACAATTTCTCTGCAGCAAGACTGTTTGGTTAATGGTGGCCATTCAGTGAACTGGCTGCTGATTGCCTAGCTGGCATTGGCTCATGTATGGCTGCTGGAGTGGGTGTGGGGGCAAGGCTGGCTGCTGCCTCTCTGACCTGAGTTGGTTACCAAGAGGAAGCCTCCAGGATGACTGCTGGACTGTGTGTAGGGGTGGGGCTGGCTGTTGCCTCTTAACTTGAGTTGGTTACCTGCAGGGAGCCTCCACAATGGCTGCTGGAGTGTTCCTAGGGGCAGTGATGGCCACTACCTCTGGACGTGAGTTGATTACCAGCCTGGAGCCTCCATGATAGCTGCTATAGTATGTGCTATAGTATGTGTCCATTTCTATTCCTAATTGCATGGATTTGAATCTCTTCTTTCCCTTTTTTTTGATAAGGTTGGGTAAGGTTTTGTCAATTTTATTAAATCTTTCAAAGAACCACCTATATAATTCATTGATAATTTGTATTTTTTTAGTCTCCAATGTGCTTTTGTTCCAATATTTATAATTTCCTCCCTTGTATGAGCTTTAGGCTTACCCTGTTCTTCTTTTTCTAGAAGTTTGAGGTTCACTACTAAGTTTTTGATTTGTGCTTGTTCTGTTTTCCTTATATGGGTATTTACAGCTATAAGTGTCCCTTTTATGATTGTTTTCATCATGTCCCATAACTTCTGGTATGTTGTATTGTCATTATCATTTAATTATAGAAACTGTCTAATATTTTCTTTAATTTCATTGGTAGCTTAAGTGGGTAATATTTAATTTCCATGTGTTTGTGAAGTTTTTGTGGTTTCTTTTGCCATAGATTTCCAATTTCACTGCACTATGGTCTGACAATATGAATGGAATAATTCCAATTCCTTCACATTTACTTAAAAATGTTTTATGAGTTAATGTGTGGTCTATCTTGTAGAACATCCTGTGTGCAGCTAAGAAGAATATATGTTCTGATGTTGTGGGGTGAAACACTCTAGACATCTACTAGGTCCATTTGTTCAAAATCTTTGTTCAGTTCTACTATTTCATTGTTGATTTTTTTATCTGTCTTTTTGTGAAAGTAGGGTATTGAGAGATCCCCCCTACAATTGCATTAGTACTTATTTGATTTTTCATGCCCATTAATAATGATTTTATACAGTTGAGTGCACTGGTATTTGTTGCACATAATGTTTATGTTACCTCTCCCTATTGGACAGTCCCCTTAACAAGGACATAGTGGCCTTCTTTATCTCTCTTAATCCATCTTGGTTTGAAATTAACTCTTTCAGGAAACAGAATAGCTACCCCTAGTTTTTTCTGGGTTCCTATCATATGGAGTATTGTTTTGTATCCTTTGACTTTCAGTCTATGATTTTCTTCTTTTAATTAAATATATTTCTTATATGAAGCATATTGTTAGATCTTACTTCTTGATTCATTCTGCCACTGTGTCTTTTGATTGGTGAACTGAGACCATAAACAACAATGGCTATAACTAATACATGTTGTCTTATTTTTTCATGTTATTTTCCTGTTGGTTGCTGAGCCTTTTCTCCCCTCCCTCTGTTTAATGGGCTTGCCTGTTGGATTCCTTCTGTTGGGATTCATGGAGTTGTAGCCCTTGTAATCTCTTTCTAGAATGTTCTTCAAAACATTTTGGAGTGCTAGTTTTGTGGTCATAAATTTCATCAGATATTCTTTGTCATGAAAGTATTTTATATCTCCATCAGTTTTGAAAGACAGTTTTGGGGTACATCAATATAGGTTGAAGATTGTTTTCCTTTAGAACCT